>VYZQ01004446.1:3745-20989 GCA_013400655.1 Mystacornis crossleyi
GCTGAGTTTTTAGCACAGTGTTAAATTCTTCAGGATACTAATCCTTCTTTTACTCATCTGGCAAGATGCTCAAGCACATACATAATTCCAACCTTGTGGCTAGTCCAGTTAAATCAGTAAATCTGTTCATGGTCTGTATTCTGTCAAACAAATAAACAGAAACCCAAACCTAGCAGATTTCTTCTTAGGAAGGAAAAAAATAATTTTAAAATATTANAATTCTTGTAAGAACAAAGTGATAAACATTACTGTGTTTGGTGCTAGTTCAGCCACTATCGGAACACCGTGTAACACACTGGAAGCCAAACTCCAAGAAGTATTTCCATAAACTGAAAATGGCTCAGGGACAAAACACCAAGGGAACTTGGCAGATCCTTATAGCTTGAAAAAGGTGTTGGATGGTAAGTGGTCACATTTACTCCAGGACTCCAGTCCGAGGCTCTGTTATTTATATGATTTATTTCTCCTGTCAATTTTTTCTCTTACTGGTTGTGCTACATTTCATCCAGCAAGGTGGTTTGGTTATTTTTTTAAGGAATCTAGACAAAAGCTGTCCTTCAAAGATAGTTCCTCCTCTTCATAAGCTATTTCCAGTTGTGAAACATCCTTGAGCTTACCTTTTGACACCAGTCCTTGAGCCGTCACTTGATCCTGGCTGTCTTCTCCTGCCTTCACGCTCCTTTTGGAGAGTTGAAAAATACCCACATAAAATGATTTAACCTTCCCTGGCTTGCATGTGTTCTTCATCTGCTTCCATTGCTTTGTTCCATTATCCCACACAGGTTTTTCCCTTAAAATGGTTAGGGATTTTTGCTTCCATTTATAATTGTTTTCATTATTACAAACCTTTTTTTTTTTAAAACAATATCCAGCTTTGCATCTTTTTTTGGATAACTTGTCTCTGTCCTTGTGCCATCCTATTCCTTTAGCACATATAGTTCTTCTCTGTTCCTCGAATTTACTAGAAGTTATGTCCTGTCATCCAAATTCCAGTTTATGAGGATAAACAAAGTAATTTAATCTCCTTCATTAGGCTTATCTTGGTAGGATGGGTGAAATGGGTTTATCAGATCACTTATCAAAGACTTTCTTGTGCAGAAGTAGTCCACTGCCACATATAAAAGCACTAGTCCTAAAAGAAAGCATGAAATATATCTAGGGTTATTACACACTGGAAATCCAGTGTGTTCATTGACAATATTACTGGCAAGGAGCTTGGGGAAGAAAAATTCCTTGCTTACAGTTAATCTGTACAACACACGAGATCCACAGTCCTATAATAATACATGATCTCCGAGAATTTATTGGAGAGGAATTAAGCACCAGTTTTCAAAAAATAATAAATTTTCCTTCCAAAAGGGCATTATTTTACTAAATGGTAAATGGTTGCAGCTGTTAAGTTTCTCCTAATTGTGGGGGAAATAGTGAAAGAAGTGGTATTTTTCATTAGACTACCCTTTTTTCTCCTTAAATTCTCAAGCTCATTGGGAGAAATTAATGTTTTCATTGCCAGGAATTCTTGCTTCACACTCCTCCCGTGTATTTGGAGCTGACTTAAGACCAACAGAAGTCAGAAACAACAGCCCACTGCAAGTCTGTCGTCGTTCAAATAAAATTATTTTTGAAAGTATATTATCTGATTGATAATATACTGCCATTGATTAGGCAGCTGGAAGAAGGAAAAGTGGAGTAAAAAGTTAGTTCTTGCTGTCGACAACATTAGACCTGTGCTATTCAATAGCAGGTCAGCCCAACTGGGGAAGGAATTCTTGCTGTGGATCCAATTCCCTTGACCACGTGGTACTCCATTGAGCCACTGCTGACCATTCCCTCTCCATCCTTGAGCCCTTCCTTGGCAGTGCACAAGTTCACTGGCACTGGGTCTGTTCCCATGTGCATGTTTTAAAACTTTCACTCTCGCGTGTATCTGTGAAAGTGTGGGATCTTTTTGCATGAGGGTGTAAATCCTAGGATAAACTGTGATGCAGAAGGCAGTACTCTTGAAAACATAGCTAGAATTAAACTATTTCTGTAATTTAAAGACAAATAAGTCTTATGCCCTTCCTCTTTACGGAGACTTATATACAGCCTCATAAAGCATGTGAGACAAAGTTAGTTCAATCAGTAGTTTGCACTGCAATCTGTAGGAACTTTTGTTGATCTACTCAAAATAAAAAATGCTTATTTAACCTTAAAAATATCAAGAACATAAACTCATGACTTGTCTGTTTTTACTGGAGATTCCTCTGGATGACTGGAAAAAGTTGTTCTGAGTTAAAAAAAGACTAACATGGAGAGAAAGCCAAGCTAATGCCAGAGGACAGTTTAAAACTGTTGAGGACAGATGTTGTGTGTGTTCTCTGGGTCACTTTGGGGAAAAATATGCTGCTGTGGCTCCTCAGAAACTGAGTTGATACTGACAATGTGGTTTGTTTCTTCATAAAGAGGAAAGCACCTTATCAGTTACCAGTAGTAGTAGTATTTAAAATTTATCATTTAGTTATGATTAATTACATCATTAGTCAAGATTTAGCTCAACTGTGGGCAATCAGAAATAAAAAAGACAAAAACAGAAAGCAAAAATAATCCCTGAAAGCTGGGCCTTATTGAACTGAATGAAAGAAAATCAAGAGATACTTAGAAGTTTTTTACCAGGACAGACAAGTGCCTGTGAAAACATTCCAAACATCACCTTTAAGGTTGTTTGGTTAGGCTCTGTTCTAGCATGGGTTGGACTTGGGAGTAAGAAGTGTGGGTGAAGAATATGACTGGAACAGAGAGAACCTTGGGGCTACCCCACAAAGAGCCCTGTATTTTAATCAGGTACTGAAATGGGTGATTGTCAGCCTCCAGAGCAGTGTAGGTTTAGGAAAGTGCGAAGTGTGCTGCCTTCAAGGAGAACAAGCATTGTAATGTCCCTATGCACTGTTCAATATCATGCCCAGGGCCTTCTTTTCAATAAATTCTTGGTCTTTCTGGATTCCACTGAATCATCTATGAATGACATGAAGGTGGTAAATCATCAACTAAGTGATGGCAGAGTAACTCAAGCATCACAGCACTAGAAAGAAATCAGGAAGATATTTGTGTGGAAAAAGAGATGAAACAGTTCTTACAACTGGCAGTACTCACAGGGCAGAGGGAGGGGTCTGTCACTGAAGGTTTCAGGGGTTTTAACAGCTCAGAAGACAGTTGGCTTGAGTTCCTCAGGGGCACCCTGTGAAGAGCCAAAAATATTTTTGGTTAAAGTTATGGCATCCGCAGAGCACTGATGGGTTGTCATGGGTCTTATGGAGGCTGGGAAATGGAGCTTGGAGCTGGGTAAAGAAGAGAGCCTTCAGAAAGGATTTTCTGCTCCAAACAAATGTTCTGGGGAGCTGCACCCACTGGGAATCAGGGGATCTGCTGGGGCTCAGCAGCTCGGTCCCTGAGCTGAGAGTGGTGCTGACAATGTGATTCTGCCTGCCCTGTGGTGTCTCTGTAGGTTATACACAAATGGGGACATTGCCTCCCTGTATGGGCTCTGCATGTGGAAGAAGCATGTGGTGCTGGGCAGGGCAGTCCTGAGGGAACTCAATAATGCTCAGTAACTGTCCAGTACGTGGCCTCAGAAGTGGTGTCTTTGGTGCCTGGAAAGCAAGTACCTGGCCCAAAACCTGACTGTAAAGATTCATCACAGTAGGGTACTGATCCTCCAGGATAGCATCAGCTCTCTGAATCCTACCACTATGTCCTGACATATTCTAAAACTCTTCCCAATGTTAGCCTTTCCATACCTGTTTGAAAACACTCTCTTGCTAACCATCCTTGGAAGGCAGAATTAATGAAGAAATGAGCTAAATGTTTCCTGACTGATCTTCTGGCACTGTGGACATGCATGTGCTGCAATTGCACCTTCTAGGCCAAGTGTACATCTGATCAAAACCCACCAGAGAAACAAAGGTGCAGCCCCTATTTCAAGGTAGTGGGTATCCCGTTCTCCTGGAGAAGGGAAACATTGAAGCAAGAGTTGTCTTATTATTGATCCAAGTTTGATAACTTGAACAACAGGGGAAGAAGATAGCAGAACCCAAACAAACCCGACATAACCCTGTCAGAACAGAAGATGCAGCTCATCCCGTATGATCAAATTATTGTTTATGATTTACTGAAGCTTCAAGTTTTTCTCTTTACCCTGAACAGTCCGGAATATCCCACAGAATGGTACAGTATAACCTGAATATCATGGCTGCAAAAACTACCAGCACCATCTTTAGGCCTGCTTTCATTGACTTAACCAGTTCTTTTAGCTTTCCTTAAAGAAATGGCTCTTTTATGAACACATCATCTTCAAACCGAGGCAAAGCACTTTCCAGACTGTTGTTGGCTCCTGCAATATGAACTTCACAGTTAAATATCTTCTACTGTAGATAAGAGTATAGACAATACAGGCTTTGCCTTAGAATAAAGGACCCAAGGAGAGTTGTTGACTTATTGATTTTACAGTATAGGACACAGTTACCACATTTGTTCTATGATTGGACGCTCCGCATATCAACCACTACCGAGAAGAGAAATAACTGTAAGAAGCTGATATTTATAGTGATGCTCTGCCCTGTCCAAGCTACAGACTCCTTTGTCATGGAACAATGACCCCTGCTAAAGCAAATCACTCATTGCTACTACATGAAGTAGTAGCTTCCTCTGAAACAAACAGTTCCAAGTGCTATAGATGAACTGTACTGAGTTAGCAGGGAATGCCATACATGCAGGAATAACCTTCTTTCTCCGTGCAGTGACTGTGATGCGGGGGTGCCCTCTGGAAACCCTAATAGGAGTTTCCTGCTGATGCTGTGCAAAGCAGCTTTCCCACCGAGTGACATTCGAACACCCAGAAACATTTACAGCAGTGGGAATGCTGTGGGTTTCCCTTAAACTCTAGGAAAAACACCTTGAAAGTGGTTTATTTGCATAACTTGAGAATGTAATTTCAAAGGGGGAAGACAGCTCACAGCTGTGTATTTTTACTGACCCTCACCTGTGCTTAGCACAGAGTGCCTGGTCTGTCCACTAGAGCTTATAAATAGAATTCTGTTATCCCAGAGCACAGCAAACACTCCAGTGATATCAGTACTGCTGTGGCTTTACCCCTTAGCAAGCAGCTCAGTTGTTTTTATTAATAACCAGGCATTGTGCTTAACTATTTCACTTGCAGAGTTGCACAGCTCTCCTTTAAGGGGCCGTCTCTGTGTTTTCATAGCATTTTTACAGCCGTAATTCAGAGTTGGTGATAAATAAAGCCATTCCCAAACTTAGAAATGCCAAGAGCCAAGAATCACAGTTTCTCAAATCTCCAAAATAAATAAGTCATGTGTCAAACTTGCCTATCCATTGGCAAGGGAGTGCCATGAACACTAATGTCTGATTGTTGATAAGGGAATGTGGATGCTGTGAAGTGTTGACTGATAGAGCTCTCAAGGGAATGGAAAAGAGAAAGTGGTGGAAGATGCAAAAATGTGTCAGCTGATATCTCAGTGGCGCTCTTTTTTTCTGGTTCAGTGAAGATACTGTTCTGATGGGTTGCAGAGGAGAATAACTCCCTAACTTCCAGCAAAATCAGTTTTAGTAGTTTTATTCTAGTGGTTTTGTGGTGATACACAGTCTGAGTAAGGTGGACAAGGTTTTATAAGTGCATATCGGGTCTGGCACCCTTGGCTTTTTTTTTGTTCTTATGGATGCTTTTCACCTATGATGAATTATGACCTTTGTTATTTTGATTAGAATATCCAAGAGCCTGTGTAAGAGAAATTATACTTTGCCTTGCTCTTTACTTCATTTTCTTGTCTGTAAACGAGGGCAATGAATTCAAAAGATGTTTTTTGTTTTGTGTCGAGTACCTTTCCATGCATCTGAAGGCTTCTCTTTTCCTTTTGGTACTTCCTCTCTAGAACTGTACTTGTTGTTCTGATAGGATGTGTCAGTCACTCATTCTGTTGCCTGTAAATCCTCCAGGATCATTTCCAGTAACAGAGGCCAGTGTTGTGATGCACTAGCACTGGTATCCCACAACTATAAATAGATTCTTCCATGGATCTCAGAAGGGTGAAGAGACATTCAGGGCTGCTGCAGTCATATAGGAGAAGAATAACAGCTCTAAAGGCTAATGCCAGGACTCAATGTTTGGTTATTTAGAGGGCTGTTTTTTCTCTCAAAGGGCTTGGCTTGTGTAATTCTTTAGACATTTTTAATATCTTTTTTTAAAGTTTTATTTTATTTGCTTTCTTCTGGCACGTGGACAAACTGCTGCTACCCAGCACGTGCTGTAGTGTTGTTGTAAGTTTTCAGGAGGAAAAGGAAAGGTTTCGCTGTTATGGTCATTTCTGCTTTTCATGTGTCCTTTTCACAGCTTCTGTCTCCATATCTGCACAGATGTGTGGTGTGTGTAAGGTGCTTCCCTGTATGCTGCATATAAGAAATGTGCTACTGGAATCAAGTAGGAGTCATTTCAGTCAGGGGGACCCAGCAAGTATTTGAAAATGCTTCACCTGGGCTTCCTTGAGTGCAGGAGCTGTTGGTAGCACATTAAGGATACAAGTACTCTCTTTAAGAAAAGCAGTTGCGTAGGCAGAAAACCACTACTTGCTGTGATATACGTGCTAAGCCTAATTCCCTTCCTTGCCATCTTCTAGGACACAGCAAATCAGGTGGATGTCTGTAAAAGTTTCACTGAGTTTTTTGATTTGGGGACTTAACAGACTTCTGATGTATCTTGATATGGTACCTTCAACTGTCTCCTTAATCTGCAGCTCTCAGCTGCATCTCTGCTGGAGGTTTCTGCCTCTAAGCAGAGGCAAGAAAGTGCTTGGAGTCTCAGCTGTGGTAATGTGAAGCATTTTAAACAGTAATGAAAAAGTGTATATCATCTTCTTGTAAATCAGATTTGGGAGTGATAGGTTTGGAAAGGTGCAAAGGGATGGTAGAAAAGTGTGGGGCTTAAACCATCACAGCTCTATTTGCCTTTTGCTAAAGCCTGTGACAGGATAAGCCTTCTAACCTTTGTTCTGGTACAAAACCAAAAAGAAGCAGAAGCCTCTCTGGCTGTAGGAAAGACTGATAAACACAGGGCTCACAAAAGTTTGGGTTTGGCTAAAGAAACTTCCTGTGTCACACTCTCAGAGGGCTTGATCCCATCTATTAATGGAGGCATTATATTGGATGAATCCTCAAAAAGTTTTTGTCGTGTACTTAATGTTTCCTATTTTTCAAGGACAGTCCCAAAAACTGAAATTTCATTTCTTTTTTAGAAATTTTGGGTGGACTTGCATGGGTCCTTAATAAAACACCTGGGCTGCAAAATAGATCATATTTAATTTGATCTCCTTGTGTAGCCTGTATAAGCTCTGGACTAGAACAAAAAGTGACCACGTTTTGCTTGTGTTTGCTCAGCGCTCCCATTTGTAAGGCTCTTGTTTCAACCGATTATGATGTGCCAGCTTTAAACCATTTGGCCTTGTCATTTCCATGGCATGTTTTTCCAGTAAGTGTCACTACTAGGCTCAATGAAGCTTTCCAGAAACAGCAAAAATTATTCTGCTTTCTAACATAGAAAGGTGGAAAAACACATTTAGCCAGTGTGTCCAGAAAATACCTCACATTCTCTTCAGTAAGTGGTTCTTGATATTAATTCGTTTATTTATTTATTTATTATCTGACATGTGAGGTGTTATGATGTTAAGGATTTCCTTTTTTTTTTTTTTTTTCCCCCTGAAAAAGCAACTAAATCAAGATCCTGACTGGAGCTTTTTTTAGAGTTTGTACTATTAAATTGGCATCTATGGACAAAAGAGAGGATGCTTTGAAATGCCTGTGGGATGGGATGTTATCCAGAGGGACCTGGACAAGCTCAAGAAGAGAACCCATGGGAGCCTCATGAGATTCAACAAGGTCAAGTGCAAGCTGCTGCACCTGGGTTGGGACAAACCCTGGTATTAATCAGGTTGGGGGGTGAAGGGATTGAGAGCAGCCCTGCCCAGAAGGACTTGGGGGTGTGGGTGGATAAGCTGGGCATGACTCAGGAACAATTTGCCAATGCATTTGCCAATTGTAACATCATGAAAAAACAAAAACAAAAACAAACAAAAAGCAAGCAAACAAAAAAAACACAAACAAACAAACAAACAAAAACAAAACAAACAACAAAAAAAAAAACAAACGAAAAAGCAGCATGACCAGCAGGTCAAGGGAGGTGATACTGGCCCTCTACTCTGCTGAGATCTCACCTGCAGTGCTGCATCCAGCTCTGGGGTCCCCAGCACAGGAAAGACATGAACTTGTTGGAATGGGGGTGGAGGAGCCCGTGAAGATGATCAGAGGACTGGAGCACCTCCTGTGAAGACAAGCTGAGAGAGCTGGGGTTGTTCAGCATAGAGAAGGCTCCAGGGAGACCTTATAGCACCTACAATACCTAAAGGGGCTGCAGGAGAGCTGGGAATGGACTGTTTAGAAGGGTCCTTTGGAATAGGACAGGGGACAGTAGTTCCAAATCGAAGGAGGGTCGATTTAGACTAGATATAAGGAGGAAGGGTGATGAAACTCTGGGACATACTGCCCTGAGAGGTGGTAGGTGCCCCATCCCTGGAAACATTCAAAGCCTGTTGGGATGGGGCAGCCTGATGTTGAAGATGTCTTTGCTCATTGCAGGGACTTGGACTGGAGGGCCTTTAAAGGTCTTTTCTGACCCTGCAGCCCAGTCTGTGACTGTGATACCTGTCCGTGAGGCACGGCGCTGTCGGGGTGACAGATCTCCGTGGGAGCACAGATCTCCCTGGGGACACAGATCCCCCTGGATCGCCGCTTCCCTTGGCGGGCCATGAGGCGTGTGAGGCGCCCCGTCCCGCCGCTAGATGTCGCCGTTGCTCTTCGCCGGAGTTTGGCGCCCACAGAGCGGATTTCCAGGGAACGAGGTGTTCCATGGAATCACAGGGTCTTCAGGGCTGGGAAAGACCCGTAAAATCACCGAGTCCGACCGTTCGCCCAGCACAGCCAGGTCTATCGCTAAACCACGTCCCCAAGTGCCNAAGCTGCTGCACCTGGGTTGGGACAAGCCCTGGTATTAATACATGTTGGGGGGTGAAGGGATTGAGAGCAGCCCTGCNTGTTGGTGACCCAAACGCTTCCCCGGGCAGCCTGTCCCAGTGCCTGACCACCCCTCCAGTGAAGAAATTTTTCCAGGCATCCAAAGTTAAACCTCCCCCGGTGCATCTTGACGCCGTTTCCTCGTCTTGTTGTTTGTTATCTTGGAGAAGACACCGACTGCCTCCTGGCTACAGAGTCCTTTCAGGGAGCTGTAGAGAGCAATAAGGTCTCCCGAGCCTCCTTTTCTCCAGGCTAAACAACCCCAGCTCCCTCAGCCATCCTTCACACGATTTACTTTCGAGACCCTTCCCCATCTCCATTGCCATTCTCTGGACTCACTCCAGCACCTCAATGCCTTTCTTGTAGCGAGGGGCCCAGAGCCGAAGAGAGGATTTGAGGTGCAGCCTCTCCTGTTCCAAGTCCCAGGGATGATCACGGCCCCGGTCCTGCTGGCCACAAAGCACATCCGAGGAGCAAAGTTTCCCCACAGGCTCCAGGCATGTCTGACACAAGCATCCGTGAGTGGGGTGGGTTCCCCAGAGGTGCAATTCTTGTTGGTTTTATCTAGAATTGTAATGGTTTGGGGGGAGTGCTCCTGCCTATGGATAAAACATCTAAAATCCACATCCTCAGCTGAGTTCCTTATGCCTGAAAAATACAAGTGGAAATAGTGGAATAGTTGCCTAATTCTGTTCTTACTGGAACGAATTATTATTGTCTCAATGCCAGAAAATTAGTCAATATCACGTAATTAAGTTTATCTTTGACAGAACTTTATGCTGCTATTTGTTCTAAAGTAACACATCAGGTTACAGTTACCAAACTGGTACAGAATCATAGAATTGTTTGGGCTGGAAGGGATTTTTAAAAATGACCTAATCCAAACCCCCTGCCATAAGCAGGAAAAATGGGTTGCACTTTGGTTCAAACTTTGAGTCTTCGTCTCTCCTGTAAATTCTGAAAACTGTAGATGAATTCTGAAATTCTGAAAAATGTAGGTGAATTTATAGCGTATTGCATTCTAAAATCTGGATTAACAAAGTATTATTAAAGCCGAAAAATCAAGTCCAGATGTTGAATTTATCACTGTCCATGCATCCTGTGTTTTCTCCTTTCTACAGAAACAGAAATTACAGTGTCTGTGTATACAAACACACACTGTTTATTTTTGCCATGTCAGTGCATTTTCATCTTCAGCAGGGATGGTCTTTACTTCACCAGAATTCAATGCTTTGTTTTATCTTCACTGAAAAAAATGAGATATGATATTCATATTCTGTCATGATGGACAATTTCATATGGACACTTCCATAATACTTCACAACATTCATACAAAATTAAGCAGTTTTACTGGGCAACGTGCACAGTGTTGTGAGACAGTTTAAAATTGTCAAACAGCTATTCATTCTGGTGGTCACAGTGAGACATCTTGAAAAAGCTTTTCAAAGCACTCTGTGTTTTTATACTGTATTAGGTATTCAAAAAACCACTATAATGCATTAAACTCACTGAAACTGTGAGTACTCAGCAAACCTGGCCAGATGTTTCATATGGGATGTGTAAGAACTTAGGGAATTTTTGGTCATCAGGTTAGTTAAGGTTTCTGCTTAGTCCTGCCTTGTGTTATGTACAGAAGCAGATACGGAATCTCATTTTTTAGGCAACATTCAACTGTCTTGACCCTAAGAATATACTTTTTTTTTTTTTTTGCTATATTGATCTCCTGATTTGGCACCCATCTTCTGCATTATTTAAAAAACAAACAAACAACAAAAGCAAAAACAACAGAAAAATAAACAAGAAAATTTTAAGAATTGTAATAAAGACAGTAGCATTTGTTATCACTGTAGAGCAATGTGCATCACAGGGAGCATGTACAGAAAGGAGCACATTCAAGAAGAGCAGGCACTTTTTAATCTTGAAATTGCTTATCTTAATACTTTCTTTACTTGCAAGCATAATATTGTTTTTAATACTTCATTTAATTCCCTAGGTTTTTAGAGGAGCAAAGTGTAAACATTGAGCTATGTTTTGTGGAATCATAACACCCCCCCACAGGGGTCATCAGCAAGATGGCAATCTCTGGATGCCTCTGACAGCCATCTGCTGCTTGAGCTAACAGTGTCACTGACAGCAGTAGCGGGGACTTATTTTTTGTACAGTCTGTCAGTAGAAAGGAAGAAAGGCTGTGCATCCCGTGGATTCCCTAACCTCTTGCCCGGAGTGGAGAAGTTTTCCCATCCCATCCAAGTCACTGGGAAAGAAGTCTTGGCTGGTTGACTGGATCCTCAAAGACTGAAGCTTTCTGTCCTTGACTGACTACTCCTCCTTTCCCTGTTTCAGCCTTCCATCTCATCCTCGTCCCTGCCACTGTATTTTGTCCCAGTATTCTTCCTTGAATCCTTCATCTCATTTTTCTTTATCATTTGTAGCTACCCCAGTGCTCACTCCAGTTTCCTGGCTCCCTTTTTGTTCGGGTCTCCCCGGTTTGCTATCTTCCAAGCCCAGCTCTCTCCAACATTATATTAGATCAGCTGATATCCCTTCCAAACCTACATGTTTCCAGTTACCTCCTGATTACCCCTGATGTCAGGCTCTTATGCCAGGTAGTGGCACACTTGCCCCTCTGCTTGCCATTTTCATTTCATTTCCTCCAGCTGCAGTATCAGTTTCTCTCACCCCATCCTGCATAACAGGGTCCATTCTAAATTTTGAACCGTAGGGCATTTTCCTGAATAGGGCCTTCCTTGCAAGCCAAGTTATTATCCTGCCTGTATTTAAGTTAAGTAGTTTTATCTTCAGAGCTGATAAATTTTACTTCTACTCTTCAGTGTATTCTTTCCTAAAAGCAGTTCTCACAGAAGACGCCTTCAGAGCTGCTTAAGTGTGATGGGAGCATAGTCGAGGGCTGTCTTAGATTCTGTCTCAAATTTTGTAGTGAAATCAGCTTGGTCATATTGAAAGGAGACTGAAAGGGGACAGCACATCTTCCAGCTCCATCCCTTCAGTGCTAGGTGTCACAGTAAGTCCAGAGGGAATGATCAGATCGTCTTGTTTTACTCTTGCATGCTGGAAGCCTTTATAATTCACTCCCTTCATATATATTGGAGCTGCTATATTGAATTTTGATGCTGAGATGTTCGTCGTTCCTTAAATGAGGATTGGAAAGCCTGAGGATAAACACAAAGGCTTGTCTGAGAAACAATGTGAATCACTACCTTTGTCAATATGATGGTGTTTTTCTGGGAGCCGACGATGCCAGTGTGTAAAACAGTCATGAACAGATTAAATGGGTGATGTCATAGCATGTATATGATGCTTTCTGTCACATTTCTTGTTGCAGGGCTTTTTTCCTACTATTTTCTTCTATTTTCTTCCAGTTCATTGAAATGTAAAACATGAAAATTCTACTAATACTTTGAGTAGTTGTGCAGTTTTCTTTTTTTATACAAGCAGAAGTGAGGAGCAAACTTTGTTCTCATTAAGCTGAATTTTATTTGATCCACTCCTAAGTACAGTTGAGTGCCATTTAAATACTCCATTATAAACCCACAGAAAGCAAATTATGCCACTGAGGACATTCCCTGAAAACACATGAAAGCTAAGGATTGTGATTTGGTTAAATGTAAGTTACAAAATTTTTTGTCAACTTATATCTACAATAAGAATATGGGCATTTGACTTGGAAAAGCCTTATAATATTTAGACATTGAGTGGAGTAAGTTAATTTAAAGAGGTCTGATTTATGTGGTTTTTTGTGTCGTGCCCAGGCAGCCCATCTGATTTGCAGAATTTATGTTCTCCTAAAGCTGTATCATGCTTAATTTAGAAAAAATTTCATGAGTTCTGAGTGCATTAGTACTCACCATTATCAGTTCAGGATCTGGGGTGTTCAAGTATTTTTGTCTTTGAAATACCCTTACATTTATGAACTCTTTCAGAAACTTTCATTTTGTAAAATCCTCTTCTGAAACAACTTTCAGATAAAGAAGAACCACACGAAAGTTTGCTGGCTTTGTGAGAACAACAGAATTTGCATCCAAATTCTAAATAGACCCAGCCCTTCGGATGGATAGAGGAAGGTGATGAGTGTGTTTGAGTCAATATTATTATTGCTCTTTTGAAAGAGCACCTGGGGACCCCATTAGTGATCAGCTGCCCACTGAGTATTGCATAGCCACGTCACAGCCCCAGGTATGCAGAAGGTCAGACGAGAAGGTGTGCTGATCCTGCCTGGCCTCAGCCGATGAATCATAGAAGACATTGGCTGCCCAGTGTTTGCCATGAAAATAGACCTGGCAGATGGTGAGGAAACATGGAGGTACCCTGGATTGCCACTTTATAGCTGGATAACAGAGACTGGCAGGCAGCTTGCCCAGTGTCACAGAGGAAGCTGAGTTAGTACCAAGGTTTAGACTGAGCTTGGCCATAAGCCTGGCCTTTCTCTTGCAGTGTCTCATAAAGAGACTGAGTAGTGCAAAGGCAGGATACGATTGCCAGCTCCTCTTCAATTCCCTTTGAGGAAGTTACACTGCTGTGCAGCAATCTTTGTTGTCTCCACCTGTAAAGGATGCACCAAGACCCAGCCTTTGGACTCATGTAAATGTGCTGGAGCAGGACTTTGCCATTAACTTCTTCTCTAAGGCCTTAATGAGGGCAGGAAACAGCCTCATGCTGAGCAACTATATTCATAAGTGCATTTAGCAAGCCAGATAAGATAACTTCAGGAGTGATGGTTTCAAGTGTAGGTTCTAATCAGGGACTCACTGTTCACAGAGGTGCCTGGCCTTTGGACTGCCTTTGTCCAAATTTTATATCTTTGCAGCATCCCAAAGGATTCTCATTGTACACAAAGTTGGGGTTTCTCTGCCCATCCCTCCTCCTGTGCTCTGCCTTCTGCTATTCTTAGAGTGAACTCTGCAAAATACATGAGAGAGGGTAGAAAATGCTGCTTCAGCTGCTCAGCGGTTGTGATATTTGCCCAGGAAAGTTGGGGTGTACTGAATGTGACTAAATGTTTCCTGTGTCCCAGAAGAATGCTCCAGTTGCCAAGCTCTAACTCTCTGGGTTGGGACTTTGCTGACTCCCCTTTATTTCCCACAAAATGCAATGGGATTCCTGCTTATTATGCTGGGCTGTTTTTTTTTTTTGAATCTCAGTTCAGAGAATCTACTTTTCTCTACACACTAGCTTGAGGAACACAGCAGCACTTCACAGGGATGACCATGTAACCCAGGACTTGTGGCTTGTGCAGAGAATTTTTCATGCCTCAGGTTCCAAAATGTGAACTGGAAACAATGCACCTTATGCGGGGGAAGGCAGAAAAGAGGAATGTTTATTATTCTCCCACACATATGCAAATTTAGAAAAATCATCTGGAGAAATGAGTGCTGTTAAAATAACTGTACTGACACAAGATGTTTTTAGGTATTTCACATTCTGTTGGGCTTGCAGAGGAAAAGAGTTGCTGCTTTTTCCTTGTTTCAAACCCAAATCTTCTGTGATGCAAATCTAAACCAGGCTTTACAACAAAGATTTCTCATGTAGTGAGAAGTGAAAATGATGGTGAAATTTTCCAATATTTCCTCATTTGCTTTTTCTGGATCTAATTGCATTTGTTACTGCCTGAGTTGGGTGCAGACTCTACAGCTGGTTCTCCTCCTGTGTAGTTGTGATCTTTTTAATGTTTATTTCTGAAGTCCCTGGGAATACTGCAAAAGGGAGGAAAAATTGAGATGCAGTTACAAGGGGTTGTTTAAGGCTAAAATTTATGTCAAAACTTTGCATGTTGCAGACCACAGAAGTAACCAGGGTAACAACTTCTTTCACGGTTTTTCTCAAAATGTATTTTTTTCTCGCATTTAAACCATGGAAAAATCTCTTTTGTCACAGAAGCAGTGAGGTCACAGGCAGGAACTCAAGTGACCAAATGCCCTAATTTTCACATTTGGGTATTCTGGGTTTGGGTTCCTTTCATAGAATTTTTGGGTTTGTTTATTTCTCTGTTTTTTCTGGTTTGCTCTTAGCCAAAATGTAGGACACGGACAAAGCTGAAGTAAAATCAAACCTTTTTCTTTGAGAGAAATTTGAAGAGTTGTTTTGCACAAACAAAAATTACTTTATTTTCTCTGCCTGTGCTCTCAACGGACATAGGTCTTAATGGATAACAGAGTTTGGGATTTCTTGCTTGTTCAGAAAATTTTGAATTTTTCTGTAGTCAGAGGCAAGTAAACATTGCACTGATCTACTTGTCCTTTACTTGTGCATTTTCCTGTTTGCTTCAGTGGAAGCATTGAGGTCGCTTTATGTTGTTGTCGTGGAGGTTTGCACCTATGACTGATTGCATGCTACATTAGGGATGTAGATAAAAACAAGGGTAGTTTGAAGAAGACGAAGATACAGCTGCATTATGTAGAGGCACATGTATTATACGTGTTTTACAGGTTGGAGATGCTAACTCTTGCTTAAGACACGTGGGAGTCAACCATTGCGAAGCTGGCACTAGTTCTGGAGCAGCAATTGAAGGTTCACAGACTGCTGTTCCTTACTCCTTTGGAGTGCCTTTGGGAAAATACCGTGCATTCAAGTGACTGGTGTAGTTTCAGTTGAACTTAGTCTGTGCACAGTTTATCCATGTGCTTGGGTGTCAGAGAGGTGTGTGTGTGAGATAAGCATTCAATTAATGCATTTTAAAAAAACCCAACTTCTTCATCTAATTAATGCTTAACTTATTTTGACTGGATAGTTTTGCTTTTAAAAGCTTGGATGCAATTCAGCACCAGACAGTTTGAGGGGTATTAAGAGTTTTTAAAGTTTTGTGATGTTTAGTTTTTCAAGATTGCCTGGTTCTTCAAATGTTTAAAAAAAAAAAAAGTCCAGAAACATTATTGAGGATGTATTCCATTTCCAGGAGAGAGAAAAAAAAAAAAAAGAAAGAAAAAAAAAGGAGGAAATCTATTATTTAAGAAAGAAATACAGCCAGTATGATAAAAGTGCCTTCCCACGTCTTGTGGCCAGGTGCTACGTGCATATAAATGTTTCACGTTAAGCTTTAAGATCAAGGAAGAGTCTGTGGGGAACCTTGTTTCNTGCTAATTAACAGATCTTTAAAATATCACAAGTGTAGCAATTTTGGGATTTTTTTCTTGAAAAAAATCCTGGTTTAACTACTATTTTTTTTTTATTTAGCTAAAATATTTCTAGTAAATCCTATCAATATAAATGTTTCTGAAGTTAAAATCAGGCACTTGCATAACCCCTTTAAAAAAGACTGTAATAAAAATTTTAAGCTAAGAAATTACTGCAAAATATTAGTGCCCATATAAATGACAGAAGTTATGCTCAGTCAAATGTAACACACTGCTGTAAGATGGTAAATGATAATCATTATACGGAGGTAACAAGGAAATCATAACAGATGCAGAAATTTAGAATGAAACAAAACCCTTCAAAATAAGCAAAACCTGTTAATTTACCAAGAGTAAGGGGAGTAAGAGTAAGTATAGGTTTTTGGGGGTTTTTTAGGGGTGAAGGATCTAACCTGGAGATACTGCTTCTACTCTGACCCATGAGCTTCTGTCTCACTCTTTAATGTAATTGAAGGTACTGGAAACAGGTGTCGGGGAGTTGCTTGGGGAAAAGCTAAAAATGGCAATCTACTGTCTGGAGAGTTTACGCTTGTGCATTGCCTCTGACATGACACTCTCATCAAATATAAACTTAACAAGGACTGATCTATATTCTGTACTCTTCAGATGTTGTTACTGAATCCATTTCCTGATGACTCTGGGGAAGAGTAATTGTGTTACTCAAAACCAGGCATGTGGTTGGTATTGTATTGAAAGGGAAACACATTTTTGCCTAAGCCCAAGTTTTCTTTGTGGAGCCAAGAACCCCACATATATGTATATATATGTGTATTTATGTATATGTCTGAGTGCATCTATATATATAAAACTCATGCTTCTTAACCCTTCTGACACAGACATCCAAGTGCTGCCAACTTTGAGTTTNTGATTTCAATCAATTTGTACTCAGTTTGCATCAGCAAATCATCCCTGGGATTAGAAATTCCTATATTTACCTGTTTATCACAGCTGCCCTGCAGATACATCCCTTCAACAAAGTCAA
>VYZQ01004447.1:13374-25103 GCA_013400655.1 Mystacornis crossleyi
ACTAGTAGCTCAAAATAACCTCTGATGTTATTTTGGGTTTTGTAGAAATTGTGCTTAATATACTACCGTGTTACTTTGAGGATTTCCTTGCAGTGGATCTGACACTGATTTATTTCTCTTTAATGGGAAGCCCACTTTTAAAACACTTCACGTTTTTTGCATAATTCGTTAAATGTCACTAAACTTTCTTCTGTTAATTTTTTGTTGATTGTCAATGGAATGTCTTCCTGCTCAATAAACACATGATTTACCACCAGTTCACAAACAGAGCTTTTAATTATTTATAAATCAAGGAGTGTGGGTTTTTTTTTTTTTAATTTGGAAAATCCCTTATGGATATTTTGAGGCTTTTTTATATTTCATGTGAGTGTGGATGAGAAAGGAAAAGAAATGCAAAGCAAAAAGGGGTGTAATTTCTGTACAGGCAAAGTAAGAGGCACACGTTGAATCCGCTATTTTCCTCTGACATAATCACAAAGATTCTGCTGCATCTGTGCATGCAGGTGATAAATTATAACGTTATTCATGTGGCTCTTTCCCACTAACCTTGTGCCATACTGGGAGGTCCCACCAGACCTCCAGCTGCTCTACAAAGAGTCCTGGTTTTCCATAGCCCTTGAATCACATAAACCAGCCTTGAGCAGGGCAGAACCCACTTACCACCTTCCCTTCCTATTTTAGGCCAGTAAAAATCAGTTTCTCCACAAGACTGCAATTCTAGATAAAGACACAAGAGGGTGAACCATACCCAGACATGAACCTGCATTGCTTTCTCATTTTTCTACTCGTATAAAGGATATCTCCTTTTATTAGATATTAAAGTTCTGGGCCTAGTCTGACCTGATTTTAACGCTTGCACAGAGTTTCTTAGCTAATTTTGGCTCAATAAATAATCACTAGGTACAGAAACAGTTTGGCAGTGGTTTCCTCCCCTCTATTGTTTCATCCTGTTTCTGTTGGTCAAATCACCATCATGTTAAAACAATTGAGACTGTCAAATTAGGGAAATTTATGGTTTCCAGGATATCAATTACTAATTCTGGTGGCCTTGATTTTCTACCTGTCTGAAGCTCAGTTTCGCCTTCGTGACCACTGCCACTGTAGAAGGTTCCAAGAGAGCTGGAGAGGGATTTTTTACAATAGCATGGAGTAACAGGACAAGGGGGAATGACTTCAAACTGAGAGAGGGAAGGGTTAGATTGGATATTAGGATGAAATTCTTCCCTGTGAGGGTAGTGAGGTCATGGCACAGGTTGCCCAGAGAAGCTGTGTCTGTCTCATCCCTGGAAATGTCCAAGGCCAGGTTGGATGGGGCTTGGAGCAACTTGGTCTAGTGGAAGGTGTCCTTGCCCATGGCAGGGGTAGAACAAGATGACCTTTCAGCTCCCTTCGAACACAAACTGCAATTCTATGGTTTTTAGAAAGTGTAATTCGAACTAAAGCTGGTGAGAATTTCCTAAGAAACCCGTGTTTTCCTCAGAAAACACTATTCTGTAAAACTCCAGTTCTGGGAGGATGCATAATTTTGGCAAAACTCTCAGGTGCTTTCTGGGTTATTTTCCAAGTTTTTTCTCTTTTCTCCCCCTTTATCTGGGCCAACGAATATTTTACAAGGAATTATTTATTATCAGAAATTTCTGAGAGAGCCCCCTCCCCAGAGAGCCAGCTTTCATGCTCTGGATATCAGCTATGGTGTTCGAGCTCGGCAGCAGCAGGAGCTGGGAGGGATCCCCTAAAACTTGACATGCCACCCTGGAGCACCAGGCACTCTGCCAGGGTACTGCAGGGTATCCAGCCAGAACCTCTGTGCTTTTATAGGAGATTTCAAAAGATTCTGCTTCCCTGCTGGTGTGGAATAGAACAAATGGGAGGTGAGATGAAATGCTGCCTGGGTGTTCCCGTTTCTCAGAGCTGACATCAAGGAGTGCTTGGGATGTTTCACTTTGTTGTTCCTGTCCCTGGGAAAGCTGAGATGCTGCTGAATATGGGTTTATCACACACAGACAGGGTAAAAGCAATATTACATTTGCTGGGATCCTAGCGAGTCAAATGACATTTCTCTCCATTCTTTGACTGTATTTTCATAAAGTTATTTTTCATACTGATGTCTTGACAGTGGTTTCCTTTTTGGAACTAGGAAATGCTGTTTGGTTTGTGCTGAATTGTGCTACCTTTTAGGTGTTAGTCCAGTCAAGAAGCAAATAACACCAGGAATTTCTTACAATTTCTATTCTGGTTCACAAGAAGCACATATGCTGAGAGATGATAAGAGCAACTCCTACAGTACAAGCCTAAGCCTTATCTGTGGAGAGGGGTGTAAGAGCTCTTCAGCTGTTAACTCACATGACAAGGGCCTTGAACACAGTTTTAAACAAAGGGTATGAAATAATAGTCTGACATCTTCTGAATAAAGAGTGTTTTTGATATTTAAAATGCACCAACTGCATTAATTTCATTACCAAATTTAGCCTCTGGCCTAAACCAAAGGGAAGTCTATCACTTTCAGTATCCCAATGTCTTGCTGAGAGTCATGGGCTTGTATCTCCTGTTTTTCCCCATCTGTTGCTATGTTAGAACAAATCTTCCATAAAACTTGCCTCATGCTTGTCCTTGACACATCTCACCTACAATAACAATAGGTTAACATGAAATTACAGAATCATTAAGGTTGGAAAAGACCCTCAACACTAAACCATGACCTCAAGCGTCACTTCCACATGCCTGTTAAACACCTCCTCAGTTGGTGAACTCACCACTTCCCAGGGCAGCCCATTCCAATATTTGACAACCCCTTCCATGAAGAAATTTTCCCTAATACTCAATCTAAATCTTCCCTGGTGCAACTTGACGCCACTTGCTCAAGTGCTCATACTGAACAGAAAGCAAGCATTGGAAAACTTCACACACCATTAGAAATTTGTGTTGTCGGAATATCCAATTTATTCCCAAAAAATAAAATCATGGCAAGATGTTTGAGCAAGCAGAAAAGGGCCATCAGAGCAGGGACAGGATAAGGATGTTCCCCACCCTGGGCTGCTCACATCTTCCAAGGGCAACCTGCCAAAAATGGGATTCCTCTAAATGTAAAGGCCATGGTTAAACTGCAAAAACAGGGGATGGACTCTCCGATTAAGAACTTTCTTGACAGCTGCTGTCTCTGCTCTAGGCTGTGAGCAAGACTTTTAACCCCTGAGCAAGACATTTGACCTGCAGCTTCAGCCTCGCTGACTGCAAGGCAGAGATAAACCCGCACAGTCAGGGCAAGGAAGATTAATCAGTGAACACTGAGAAAGAGCCCTCAAAGCACTAGGTCCTGTAAATTATAATATCACATTTGATAGCCACACCTCCAGCATAATTATATCTCAGTTTAACCACAAGTCAAAGGGGACAGGGGGCACCGGGAGATACAAACGAGGATGTGACACTCCCTCCCGACCCACCGGTGACATCTGAGGGTTCACGGGCTGGTCACTGAGCTCAGGCCTCAGCCCTGGGGTCCGTGAAATGCCACCCTCAGACTGCTCCCTAGGACTAACAGACACTCTGACACCAGCGTCAGTAACAACTCTGGAAAAAGGCAATTTTTAGGAAAAGTTGAGGTAGCAAACTGGCAAGGAAAAAGCCTGTGTTGGCCACTCATTTATCCACTGATGGAGAGCCCAGGGCTCAACACATGTAACTGGAAATTACTCTTTAAAATCATTATCGGCAGATTCTTGTGGTCTTTCTCCACAGAAATCACCATTTCAAATCAAATTATATTTTTCACTTGTTGTTTTGCATCATTAACACTCCTCTGCTTTCTTCTCTTACCCTACTGCTCCAGGAAGTGATGGAAGTAAAGGAAGAAAGCCCAGGATGCCACATAAAAATCACATTATGGCTTTTATTTATTTTGTTGAATGAACCACAAGATTTTTTACTTCGTTTTTTGACTTTAAACCACCAGGGGGTTTTAGGGCCTGCAAAACCATTCACCTATCTTCTTTAAAAAGTCTTTTCCCAATGTAAACAAATTCCAGAAAACTACACTAAAGATAACAAATGAAGCATATATCAAACATGTTATTTTATTTAGTGATATACAGCATTCTTTGTGCAGGCACATATGTTAAATTTCCCACAAAGTGATTGCTGAAGGGTCAAAAGAGGTTTATTTTGGCAAAAATTGAACTGTAGTCCTTTTGATCTTTGCACAGGGCTGAAACACTGAGGAGTCAGGGACAGTTTCTGAGCACTACTGCTTCTGAGGCACAGAAATTACACAATTTCTGTGAATTCAAAGCAAGAATCGATTCACCTCTTATGCAAATGTGGCTGTGCAGCTCTGGTCAGATGATGGAGGTGATTTTCCACTCTCATCCAACAATGCAACAGAAAATGTCTCCTGATTTTTTGAAAGAACCTCTTAAGTTGATGCTTGTTTTTAGGACCAGGTCCTGCGCAGGTGTCACTATTTCTTATGGCAGGAGATTTTTCTCAACATCTTGGATTTTATTCTTTTTTTTCAGCACAAAACAGAGATATATTTATACACTGCCTTAAGAAATTACTGGGAAAAAATCAGTTTCTAATCATTAAAACTCAAAAGGTCAGCAGCAGCCTTCCAACTGAATTAAGAAGGACAAAAAAATTTACAGAGGGCAAAATATTTATTGACAATATTATGTGATAACCTACCTACAATTGCAAGAAACATCCTCAATGACCTAAAAATTCCATGTCCCTAACGAGAAAAATGCTGAGTGATTTAAGAGGTAAAAAATTACACAATAATTTGTCACAATAAATTAGGTGTTGAGAGCAGTCATCATGCGTCTTCCACAGATTGCAGTGGCTCAGTGTTCATGAGGAAATCCGGTTATAAATGGGAAAGGAGAGAAAGGCAATGGAAAAGAAATGCGTAAAGAACCTCGAGGGGAAAGGTGAAATGAAAACAAATTGTAGAGTGTGAAGGCAGGGAGACAAACCTTGTGATAAGGGAGAAGCCATCCAAAGATGGGGAAATTTGCTGGGTAGGCAAAAATAACCAGAAATATCAACAATCATCTGAGCCTAGTATTTAATAATGAGCATCGAGGAGGTTTTAGCCTCCCTTGAAGCTTCTCCCACCACCTGCCAGTGGCCACCGTTTTGGCTCAGTCTGTCTCTAGTCTTGTTTTCTGCCCTGTCTTCTGGATAAGCCTTGGATCATCCTTTCTGTAATCAATAAACATAAGGATGGGTGCATTGGAAACACAAAAACAATCCAGACCATTTTGACGTAATATTGACCATAACATGTCACAACCCAAGCTTAAATCTTTGGATCTCAGGTTATTCCAGTAGCCTTGCACTAAGAGTCATTGCAGATCTAGACAGATCAGTTGAACAAACCAATACAAGGGTTTTTTATCCAGCCCTATATGAGTTATTTAATACTCTATGCATGTTTTAGAGGTAAATAGGAAGTATCTAAGGAGAATGTAGCATCTAATGAATAATGGCACAAAAACTTGTACCTTTCATGACTCGGTATGAACATTTCAGAGACTGGATTTTTCCACTGAGGTAATTTTTCCTTCCATACCCATATTTATTGGCTCCCAATTCATTGTAGTACCTCCAGTGCTGGCTTGTCCCGGAAGGGGTGTTGTATTTTAGATAGTAAGTTGGGTTGTAGTTGTTCATTGAATTTGTCCTTGGCCCATTGTGAGGAAATAATAAATTCATCTTGTCAGTTCAATAGCACAGGACTACTTTGGGATATTCAGTGATTTAGCACCTACTTCCTGTCAACTGAAAAACAGTCATGTAAATTAATTATGAAGGTCACAAATCATGTCTTCCATCAGGTCAGCATTCAAACTGCAAACAAAGAAGTCCCCACTTGCCTAATATTCAGCCAGCTGGAGGAGATGTTAGTTGTACACAGGAAAAACAAACAATATGGGAGTTTCTTGTAGGGATTTGTTATGTACTAATTGTTCTGCCCACATTTGTAACTTGTGCCAAGGTCAAAATGATTAGCACTTGTGGGTCAGTGTGAACACACGTACAGAACGCACAGTTAATACTGGGTTTAACTTGTGCTGTGGCTCAGAGGTTACAGCACTCACTGAGTCATAGAAATTTGGTATTTGCTGTCTCTCTGGCTTGACAAATTCTCATGTGGGTTAAACCAACAATTTCATGCTACCACTAAACTGCACCCTGATGCTGTGCCCCTAAGAAGATCACATCTCAGCCCCCAGAGATTACATAAAGTATGTCTATGTTTACATAAACAATGGAAGAGCCACACTTAGCAGGAGATTTTCTGGGATTGCTCAGATTGACCTGTGCTTGTGTCTGCTGAATTAAGTAAGAAATGCATCAGGAAAGGTGATGAGGAACAAAAGACTTACGGAATCATAGAATCACAGAATGCTGTGGATTGGGAGGGACCTTAAGTAACACTCATTTCTAACCCTCCTGCCATGGGCAGGGGCACCTTCTACTAGACCAGGTTGCTCCAAGCCATGTCCAGCCTTAAACACTTCCAGGGATGGGGCAGCCACAGCTTCTCAGGGCAACCTGTGCCAGGGCCTCAGCAACCTCTCAGGAAAGAATTTCTTCCTAACATCCTAGACTAAACATAATTCTCTTCAACTTCCTTTACAAGTGCCCTTTCCCAGTGCTCTTCTGGCGTGATTCAAAGAGTGAACACAAATCCAGGTGTACTTGCAGCTACAGACTGGATTTTGAAATGTAGAAGCAGCCAGTCTTCTGTAAGGAAAGACAACGGGAAGATTCACTGCCATGTCTGAAGTCATCTCCTTGTGTTTTTTTGGAAGCTTAAGACCTGCTTGCCTGTAGAACCCGACTCTGGAAAGGATTTCACATAGGTAGGAGCAGCCACATCAATGCTCAGTCACAAGAAAGCACAAAGGACTGATGGGGAGCAAGAGAAACACACTGACAAAAGTCATAAACATACAGGATTCAGCACTCACACCATCTGAGACTTAAACATAGACCTCTAATAGTTACTAAATTTCTTTTAGGTGCATGCAAAGCATCCATCTTAGCTGAGGTAGGTCCTTTTTATCACAACAGCAGTTCAGACAGGCCCACTGGCCCTTGTGGGCGGGACAAGAACTCTTTTATCTCTCATAAACAGCTTCAACTTTGGGATACACCTCCACCAAAAGTTTCTTTTTCAGCATTTAACCCCTTCTTTGCAACACTCATGCAATAAAAGCAGAAATGAAAGAGTGAAATTTTTAAGTGAAACATGCTCCTCTTCAACAAGTCACACTTTAGCTGAACACAGCCTAACTGGATGTAATTATTTGGCCTATTCAATTTAGAGGAAAGAAAAAAGCTAATTCCTTCTAGTGTTACCTTCTATCAGTTCTTTGTGTACTGGAAAGATTAAAACTACTGTCTAGTAATCAAGCAAGGTCTTAGAGAACAAAGACTGTGAGATTTCATACGGAAAAACAGTACACATTTGTTTTAGCAAGAGACACTGCAATATCAACCCACATTTACCAGAAAACAGCGAAGAGGCTGGTTGGAGTGATTTGGATTCAGTCAAGACAAAGAGGCAACAGGCAGAAACTGATGCCCAGGAAATTCCACTCGAACGTGAGGAAGAATTTTTTTCCTTTGCAGTGACTGAGCCCTAAACAGATTGTCCAAAGAGGGTGTGGAGTCTCCCTCACTGCAGATATTCCAGAACTGTGTGGACACAATCCTGTGCCCTGCGCTCTGGGATGACCCTGCTTGAGCAGGGAGGTGGGACCAGATGATCCACTGTGGTTTCTTCCAGCCTGACCCATTCTGTGATCTTATTGTTGCTGTCTTAGGAGTCAGAAAATACACTCACCGTCCCTTCCCTCTTTAAGGTGAAGGAGGCTATTTAAGGACTGCATGGGCAAACTTCATTTACTTTGCTGAGCTTTCAACTTGAGGAGAGTTAGGGGTCTGCTGACTCGAAGAATTGAAGTTAATGTTTAATGAAAAAATGCTTCTACTGTGACACCACAGAAACGGGATAAATGTCAATGTTCTCAAAAAAATTTAGCTTAAAGTTCAGGAGATCTAAGAAATATTTCTGTCCTGGTGTGGAGGCAAGATCCTTGTCCCACCTCTCTGGTTTCCATAGCTGTGTCCACAAGAAGAGCAAACACCAAGAAGTAAATTGAAGATTGGTGTGCACCCAAGTCCTGCTCTGTAAATCCACATTGACTGAGGGATCTTCGTAGCTCAGACTTCAGTGAACTGAATTGAGAGTCTTAAATAACATTAGCCTCCTGTAGGAGACATCCTGACCCTGATTTGAACCTGTGCCAGCCAACAAACATGACCAAAAAGGGCACTTCCTTTCACCTGGCCTATTTAGCCAGGTATTTTTGGTAACTTCCTTTAACAGGAAAACAATTGCTCTGGGAAGTTTCTATTTCTTCTGGAAAAGAAATAGAAAAAACATGTAGATGTGGTGCTGAGGGACATGGTTTAGTGGTATACCTGGCAATACTGGGTTAATGGTTGGACTTCATGATCTTAGAAGTCTTTTCCAACCTTAGCAATTCCATGAGTCTATGATTTAAAAGGAAACATTGCAGGTTAGATCAGGTACATAAATGGACAGAGATTGTCCGGTCAGTTGAATGCCAATGATGTTTGAGGGCATTCTGTAAGAATATTAAATGGACATTCTTTCTCATTCTTTAGGTAAGATACTGCTCAAGCAACTCCTTTATTTCTTATTTTAATCCTTCCAGAAGCTTGAAACTCTGCCATAACTGTTCATATTTATTTACATAAGATTTGTGATATGTCACCAACGTCATATTTAGATGGAAATTTGGATAGAAAATCCAACAGCTATGACAAATACCTAAAGTTACTTAGTAGATCCAGGTGTGCAACAATATTTATCAAACACCCTCATTCCTTCCACTGCAGTTATAGCCACCAAGACTGGGATGAAGATAATAAGGAGACCTAGGGGAATTTCCTAAAGAGGAGCAGTTCAAGATGTGTGCATTTGGGTTGTCCTATGCAGCAGCTGGATGGACACCTAAAGGCTGCTGGCCTTTGAATCGAGGTGTTGGGAGTGGCTGTTCCCCATCATCTGGAAAGCCTGTGTCAGAAACGAAGCAATCAGGAAAAAAAATGGGAATGACACACAGCCATCGACATGGCACTTGCTCCTACTGGGAAATATAGCAGAGCGAAACGCAGGACCTACTTATTTTCTCCAAAGTTTCCACTGTAATGCAGGGCTGAAAGATCCAGACCTTGTTTCCATGATTAAACAGGGTAAATATTCCGTGCTCTCCACAGATGGTGTGGCTGGGTATGTGGGTACCCAGGGTACGGCTATTCACAACTCTTCCCTTGGAGAGGCTTGAGGAGAGCATCCACTGCACCTGCCATTTCCTGAAGCAGTGCCCAGACCCAAATATGACACAAGTCAAAGACCATCTCCACAAGGAAAACTGAGGCAGTGAGTCAGGCCAAACTGGGTTTTCCCAAAAAGTCCAATGACCAAAATAGTCCAGCTCCACCCCTGGGATACAGCATCTTCTTCCCGGCACTTTGTGTCGTCAGTCCTCTTAGCTTAAAATTGGCAATATCTGAAGTTAATTTGTGACAGTTTCAGCCTTGTTAATGGTGAGAGAGAAATGCTTCATTTATTTAGAAGAATGAATATTAGCATGCATAAATATTGGGATAAAATTTCTTCATCATCCCTATTTGTATGTAAATCACCTGTACATATCTAGGGGTCATTCTGTGGCTGCTGGGCACTAGTTCACCTCACCGGGAAAATAGCTAAATTATTCTTCCTGGCCAAGGAAAAGGAAAAAAGACAAGGATGAGTACTCTTCCAATACAGATTGTGTGTCTGTGTGTGTGTGTGTATGTACCTGCACGAGATTTAAGATACAAAATAATAACCTCAGAGAAAGTCCTGATTGAATGGACTTGACCCATTTTAGATTTTAAACACTATTAAATGGCACTTTACCAGATAAGATTTCATCAAGGAACCTTTTCTACAGCCCTGAAAGATCTTAACATAAGGATTGAACATGTCATGTGAGATCCTCACGAGGAAAAACTTTATGCAATGAATACACAAGATATTCATGGCTGAGCTATGGGTAAGGAAACCAATGAACTTTTCTCATGAGTTTGTTCTTTAATTTTAATCACCTCCTGAGCAAATGTAGGAGCTCATAGGTCCACACAATCAAGCCTGGCTGTGTGTCCCATCCTGTGGTGCAGTGAGGATGAGTGATAGCTTTTTAACTAAGCTCTGTTTCCTCTCTTTGACCTGCTCAAATGAAATACAGCTGCTATGAAGAAAAAAAATTCATATGTGCTTATTTTAGCTTTGCCACTTGCAGGCTTGATTATGTGATAGATGAGTTTTTTCTTGCTAAATACTTTGGTTTCCCTTCCAAATTCCAAGAAGAAAAAGCTGCAATAATTTTAAACTTAGTTTGGATAATGATCTAACTCTACTTTTATATTAGAGAATTGCAAATTGGCCTTAGGAACAGAGAAAAAGTCATGGCACTGTCCTGTACACCAGAATAGAAGTATCTTAAAAAATAACTGAGTTTTTAAATCTCATAGCGTGGGAGCAGCTTTCCAGCAGTGTCTCACCAGGACAGCAGCCCAGCTTAGCATCATCTCACAACATCTCTATATTAAGCTGATTTTTATAACCAAGGATTGACACGGAGTTTTGTTGCTGTATCCTGGCACCACTTCTTCATGACCAATTAGTCAATTACTAAAGTATCAACCCTCTTTTTAATAAACACAATTTTTCTTTAAATTAAAGCTCCTGCCATGCAATTTTTCCCTGTTTTCTGACTACTGGATTAACAGAGGTGAATTTAGTCACATCAGTACAATATTTTATCCACAAAACTTTGAGGACTCAAGACAAATTTTGACAAGCAATGTGACTCTCAAGATCAAGAGATCGTCCAACAGTAAACTAAGTGAAATTTAATTTTCTCCTCTATTTGTGAGAAAATTTTCAAACTAAGATTTTTAAACCTTGTAATAGAATTTATGTCTGATATATTTTCATTTTCTGAGCTAAGGGGAATCTAAAAAAAAGCAATAATTCAAAATGAAAAATGGAGCTGTTCTCTTCAAATTCCTCTTTTAGTAATTACAGCTTTCTTTTTAACAACTATGAATATCCTTTTCACATATAAAGAAGTACAATGATTTCCTTTTTAAATAGGAGTTTACAATGAGAACTTGTGGTCTGAGAATGAGAACTTCAAGGTGAAATTAAAAAAAGTATGTCTGCAGGCTGTTGAAAGACATTCTCTTTGCTTATCACAGCCTATATGAAGAGAGGGGATTTTCCATGTTTTATTTGTGATGCAAAATTATTTACTTTTTGAAAGAAGAGCTACAACTTGAAAATATTATTGACTACAGGAAACACACTTGAGAGTCACTGTTCCTTACTACATGCAGGCTGTGTGAGATTTTCTTGAAGGCGATTTCCTTTTTAAAATATGTATAAGGCAGTGAGAAGTACAAGTGTGGCTGAAGGAGCTGGTTTGTATTACAAACTGGAAAAAAAAAAAGCACATGCAAGCCAGCATTTCACACACAGGAGTACCCTGGGAAATCGAAATCATTGTATTGACCCGTACTCTTTCCCTCCCATAGTGGGTGTGACGGCGTGTTCACGTCTCTGTTTTTTTTTTTTTTTT
>VYZQ01004447.1:39641-59070 GCA_013400655.1 Mystacornis crossleyi
AAATGTTGAAATAGTTCTCATGGCAAAGCACAGAATACAGTGATTGATAAGGCAATATGAGAGGCAATATGAGTATCAAGATTCATTGTTAATATGTTTACTGAAAGGGAGAAGAAAGTGAAATTGTAAAAAATATTCATTATTGTCATACATCTATTTATTTATTGTCATAGATTTAGTTAGTTTCAAGGACACAAGAAGAGAACTGAGTAGGAGCTATGAAAACAGGTGATTGCATAATAGGTCTTATTCTATTCAACAGTAATAAGTGGACTGTAGCAGTGTTAATGTCAATAAATATAACTTGAACTAATGCCAGCTCCAGAAAAACATGAATTGCTTGGAAGTGATTGGAAAGAAACTATGTTCAACCTACAGAAGACTTGGCAGAGAGCTTCCAGGGAGTGGGTCACCGACTCNAACCTACAGAAGACTTGGCAGAGAGCTTCCAGGGAGTGGGTCACCGACTCTGAAGTCACTGTCTCCTAAAAGAAGTGAAAGCAGAAAGAAGAAAATTGAAGCTCAAGTAAATTAGCTCTACCCAAGAAGTGATGTCAGTGGCTGCTCAGTTCAGAGACAAAAATTGAGGTAGCTGAAGGAACTCCATGAGGTGCTTTTGTGCATGTGATATTCCACTGAGAGACAATGGATGGGAAGGGGAAATCAAACAGAAGGAACATGGTGCCTCAATCCATCATTCACAGAAAGCTACTGATGATGTCTCCAAAGAACAGGCCAAAGTGGGTGAACTTTCAAGATTTTTTTTAATATTAAGATTTTATTTCAAGTCTTACTTACCAGGCTTAAGGGGAAAATTCCTCTCATATAAAATAGCACATATATTTTCAGTTCTGCTGATGTATTTTTCCTTGAAAATGTTTAGAAAGATACTAGGCAGGGCTGTCCCATATGTTATATCAGCTGTACACTGCTACATATGTCAGATTTCTATCCATGAATAAAAATATGTTTGCTGTATCACACTTCAGTTCGGATAAGCTCTTTTGAGGATGTGCAATGACTGACTCTCTTCTACCCTGTTGGCTGTAAGACATCCTTTGTCCTCTCAAAGCTTTCACATGTTCAGTTTTGTGAAAACTGGGGAGGCACTTAAAGATGTAAATATTGCATTTGTAAAGATTTTAGAAGTATTTTGTGCATAATTTACAAAGTGTTGAAGCACTTGAAAAAGATTCCATCTGTGGACAGACTGTAAAACCTTATCTTCATTACATGAATTTCACCCCTCAAATTCTTACTTGGAGATTCAGGGGGTCTCTCATTCACCTTGAAGGAGTGAGGTAATTTCACTAGTTTTGAGTGCTGACCACAGAGGAATACCTGAGTGAGGAAATACAACTCAATGTCACTAAACCTTTCAGAACTGTAGAATCCTTAAGGTTGGAAAATACTTCCAAGATCATCAAGTCCAACCCTGGATGGATTATCATCATGGCCAGCAAACCACATTGAGAAGTGCCGTGTCTCCTGACTTCTTGAACACTTCCAGGGATGGTGACTCCCCTGCTTCCCTGGGGAGCCTATTCCAATGTTTAACCACTCTCCCAGTGAAGAATTATTCCTAACATCCAACCTGAACCTTCCTTGGTGAATGATGACCTCAATAATTACATTTAGGTTTTTTTTTTTTTTAATCAAAATGGGAAAAAATGAACAATATAGTTTTGTTCTCCAGTTCTCCTTATAAGCTTTCCATAGTAATCCATACCCTCATCCTCTAAATCCCCATTATTGTCCACTGACTTTTTTCAGAAGATTCCTCCCCCAGAGAAATTTAGATTCTTTCAAAACACAGAGTAAGGAGATGAATCCTTTTGTTTAATCAGAGCTTTACATGTTACTTTCTTTTCCATGTGTCTGTGCCCTTGAAGTGTACAATTTGTTTTCCCAAAGGTTTTTACCCTAATTGCTCACCTCCACGTCCAGTGGCATTTGGTTCTCTGGCTTAGGGTATTTTCTTTGGTTGGTTATTTCCCAATTAATCAAAGTTTTAAATACCTTGAATCAGCAGAGCTTCATTACTAATTAGTTACAACTTCTGTGTAAAATATGACTGGACACTTAAAAGACTTAAGTTTAAACATTTTACCAAGTCTTTTGTTCTTCCATGAGGAAGCCTTGAACTGGAAGGAAAGGAAAGTAAGGAGTTAAACAAGACACAGAGTGGAGGATGAGCTTAGAGGATGGGACTGAAAAGTAAACAAAAGTTAAAGTACAACTACTTTAAATTTGAGGTTCACGATCATCAGCATTTCTTTTCTTTCTCATAAAGACTGGCAATGTTTTATCCCTTCCAATAACTGCTCAATACTCATTCTGTCTTACCTTTGTTCTCACTTTGATTTGATTTTACATTAAAAAAGCTTAAATAAGGTGTTGTGGTTTGGTCTTTTTTTTTTTTTTTTTTTTTTTAATTAGTAAAAACTTTAATGATAACTTCTTTAAACTAACCAAAGGTCAAGCTTATTGCCAGTCCTTTTCTGAACACCAGTGGGTGACTACAGCTTTGAAGGCTGTCTTACAGTTCTTCAGTCCTTTCTCTGTCAGAGCAGTATCTTTGTATTTCATTACTGAAAGGAAAATTTATTTGAAAGCCATTGGCTGAATATTTGCTTACAAAATTTCTTTTAACATTTGTGTTCAAACCTGTTGCTGAATAAACACATGAATTGAATGATCAGATGTATTTGTTTGACATTTCTTGGGGATGGCTTCTTTCTCTCTTACTGGGATCAGCCTTTTCACAAAGTATGTTAACAAAATATGTCTCCTTTTGCCAGTGGAGAGCTCTTCCTGTTCATCTCAAGCCTCCTGCAAAATGTTCGCCTTTCAACTTCCTCTCAGTTCCTTGCTATTAGTTAAATTCCAGATGCATGTGGAAAACTCGACATTTTCAGTGCCTTTTTACCTACTCTGGGAAGGTGAAATAGAATCAGGCCATCTGGAGCACAGCTGGACACTGGCCCTGGACTTTTCCCAGGACAGCTTCTAAGTAGGTGAAATGTCCTGGTCCCTCCTTCAGAGCCCCTGGGGACAGCAGCAGGCTCAAGGTGAGCCCATCCAAGAGCAGACTTGGGGCTCCCCTCCCAGGCTCCCAGCCATGTGCCAGGGCTCTCTTCCTCTAGGTCTCTGCAGCCCCATTCCCTGGGGAATTCCCTCATTCCTTCCTCTCCTCTGCCTCTGGTCACGTCTCTGCACGGATCCTGACACTTTTGGGAGAGAAGGACAAGGGGCTCGGCCTTGAGGCACTTCACCTCGCACAACCTTCCAGTTCTGGCCTCAAGGCCACACGCAGTTTAGTGTTCTAGATTTCTGCTAGAGAACTCTTCCAAATACTGTTCTGTGGGCTGTGGCTCAACTTTTCTGTCCAGTCTTCCCCTTGGCTTCTTCTTTCAACACCTCCTCCTCTGCTGTTCACTCTCTTAGACTCTGAGACACCTGAGTCAGGCTGTGCCTCAGCCCTCTTTCCTCAGCCAGCAGAGGACATCTTTTCCCAGTGCTGTGTCCAGTTCTGGCATGCCCAGTACCAAAGAGTTACGGAAAGATTAGAGAGAGTCCAGCAAAGGGCCACAAAGATTCTGGAAGGTCTCGAACATCTCTTATATGAGGAAATGCAGAGAGGTGGGAATTTAGCCTGGAGGAGAGAAGGCTCAGGGGGATCTTACCAGTATAAACCCCTGGGGGAAGGACCAAAAAAGGATCAGAGCCAGACTATTCTCCGTGCGTGCCCAGTGCCAGGACCAGAGGCCATGGGCACACACGGAAACACAGGAGGTTCCCTCTGAACACCAGGACTGACTTTTTGACTGTGGGAGTGACTAAGCACTCCCACAGTTGCCCAAGAGTTTCTGGAGTCTCCCTCCTTAGCATCATATAATTGTTTAGGTCCTTGGAGATATTCAAAACCTGTCCAGGCACAGTCTAGGGCAACTGGCTCTTGGTAGCCCAGCTTGAGCAGGGGGCTGGACCAGATGAATTCCAGAGTCCCCTTCAACCTCAGTCATTCCATGATTCTGTGATTTGAAATTCCCAGTGAATTCAATGGAATCAAAGTTATGCCACCCCTAAACACTTTAAAAAGAATTAATCTCTGTGCCCTACTCTTCTGGGCAGTGAAATTTTGATTTCTCAAGGGTATCAAGGATATCTGTACTAATGACAAAAACATGATTAATCAGTAACCTGGACAGCGTGCAGAATTTATGGCTTTTTTAGCAAATGTCAGGTTGATGACCTGCAGTTATCCATGTTCTTGGACTTTCACACTTGCCCAGTGACCTACACTCTCACCCAGTCACACACTGCTTACCAAACATTTACCTGCCCCTGTACCCTTCTGAGGATTTATTAGGAAGCACAGGGGAGGAGAACAAGTCATTCATTGCAAGTCGAACATACCCTTCACTGGAACAGAGGTTTATGGACTAACACAAGAGCCTCTCAAGCAAAATTCTTGCAGGAGGACAGAGATCCAGAGTCCACACATTCTCTTTTCTCTTCTGTGGCAAATACTTGGCTGAATAGAGATGGACTGGAACAGCAGCACCTCCTTTGGTTTTGTGTTCATCCTGGCTCTTCTATCCATTTTTAAAACAGCAGGTTTTTGGAACAGCAGCACTTCCATTGTTTTAGTGCTAATCCTGGCTTTTCTATCCATTTTGAAAACAGCAGGTTTCTGGAACAACCAAGGAAAGAATTTTCCTCCAGGGCCAAGACCATTACCTATAATTGGAAACCTTCTTTTGTTTGATTTGAAGAGACCCTACAGGACTTATCTACAGGTATTCATTTTCTTTTCTACTGGTTCTATCACTGACCCCCATAGTCCAAGATGTCTGAGAGTTTCTCCTATTGCACCCAACGTATTGTACCCATGGATGAACCTTTAGCATGGGACCAGAAATTGTTGAATGCAGCATGTTTTTTTTTACTGTAATACTCTCTCCATGCATCCAGGTTTCAGCCTTCAACAACTCTCAAATTAATAGCAAGTGCCCACATTATTTTTGTGGTAATTTTGAGAAAAAGGCAACTAAAAAAAGGAATGATTCTGATATGTGGTCAAACTCCCCCTGCCTTCCACTGATTGATGCACCTGGAGTGTGACTGAAGCATGTTGCCTTCACTGATTTATCAATGTTCTCATCTCTCTTTCCTCTTTTCTTCCCAAAAGCTCCAGATATAATTATATACTATTAATATTCAGGGCCAATCCTTGCAAAATAATAAATCTTTCTGTTTTCTCCTAGTGCTTTCTTTAAGTAGTTTATTACAGGGCTTTGCTGACTTTGAGTCAGAAGAATTCTATGAACCTGCTCCTTCCTTAGTGTTTTTTCTGCTTAGACATTAAAATTACACATTCTCCTTGCTGATGATTTTTAAATGGATATTTTAAATGCCCATAAAACCTGTATGGATGCTGCATCCACAAATCAAAGACTGCTTAGATGCAATATCTGGAATATCACTGTAGCTCTCCTACACAGCCCAATCACGTTGACAAGAGCAAGTTCCATTTGTTTTCAGGCCAGCAGAACCAACATGTCTCTGCTCTAATGCAGCGAATCCATTCTAAAGCTGCAGGTTGGTTCTCTGACTTGAGTATAGTTCAGATATAGGTCACTGCTCCTGTTATTTCAGCTGGCTGTACTTGCTTACCACTTGCTGAACATTTTGCATCTTGATGCTAAAAATAGTTGCCTTCTGTTTCTCTCTGCAAACCCCCTAGAAAATAAGTGTGGTCAGGAAAACCCCCTCCAGTTGTCAGAAGAATCAGGAACACCGAGTTGCATAAAAATAAATCTACCTGTACCAGCTAAAAAGGTACCACATTTTCTCTGAGACAGATTCATGGTGTATGTAGTCATGTATAAGAAGTTTGAATTTACCTAATGCTGAATCCTAGTCCAGAAACAAACTGGGTTTCATTTATACATTAATGATAGCACAGGTTTGAACAGGCTTAGCCTGTAAACAACAGAAACACAATCGCATAGAGATAAGTGTGAAGACATGAGGCAAACATTGAATTTACAAGGGTTTCTGAGGGAAGACAGAGCTGTCAGCCCAATCCTTTGCTGACCTGAGGTTTAGCTGTTGTCACTTCTGCTCAGTTTAGCACAAGTGGACTCCTGTCCCAGCTGTGCCATTTAGCCATTATCCATCACAATGTCTGGCATATTCCCATCATTTAAATCAAGTCTCTTTCCCTGTAGTCAGGAAAATATCTAACATGTTAGTAACCCGGAGGCAGCACTGGAAAGGGTGATGAATCTCTTTGTAAGCTGTAAAAGCTGTAAATCACTGTTGTCTTCTCCTGACAGCTGTCCAGAAAATATGGTCCAGTCTTCAGTGTTCAGATGGGGCACAGGAAAGTCGTAGTGATTTCTGGGTATGAGACGGTGAAGGAAGCTCTCATAAACCAGGCAGATGCATTTGCAGAGAGACCTAAAATCCCAATCTTTGAAGATTTGACCAAAGGAAATGGTACGTTGGTCTTATTTTCCCTTATCAGCTTGATCTACTCAATTATTTTTTTTTTTCCTATAGACAAAGCAGGAGCTGGGACAACACTTTGGATCAGACATCACAAAAAGCATTGGAAATAGGGAGCAATTTCAGTGACTTCAGCATGCCTATTCAACTTTGAAACTACTGACAGTGGCAACAAAACAACCATACCTCTAAAAACAACCACAGCAACAGATAATGGATAGTGACACGCTTTCAGGAGCTAGACCAGGGCATCCATGCCTCATCCTGTGGCTCTCACTACCTGGCTCTCAACTTGCGGCTTTTTGGGCTTATCACAGAACTACCTTTTCTAAAATTAATATTCTACTGTTGCTCATCATTTCAAGTGATAAATAGTGCATTTAAATTTAGAATGTGACAAGAGATAGCGTGTAACACATAGAGAACTGGGGATTTATTTTAGAAAGGGAAATACTCTCTACTGACCTGAGTTTCAAAATAAGAATTTCACAGCCAAACTTCACTCTAATTTAGCATAAGAGTTTTGTATTTATATCTCCAAAGACATTTGGAGAAATTCAGGAATAATTCTGTGAACATTTTAACAGCTGCTTCTTTTGATCATACTATTGCATAGAAGCTTATTTTTATTTTATTTCATTTGAAAAAAACTAAGCTGAAGTCATCAGTCAAATGTGTAACAAATTGAGTGGAAAAAAAACAGTGATGGTGGAAGTTTTAAGACTTTACCTAAATTTTAAATGCATTTGTGCCTACTTAAGTTTCTCCTGCAGTCATCAGAGATCTCCATTCAATTCCACGCCAAACTATGGTGACCAGCAGTCTGAACTTGAATTTCCAATGCCCACTTTCTTTCAGTGAAAAGTGTCTTTCCGGATATATATTCTTCTTAAGATTTGATTAAATAAATTTTAGTTTATCCTTTGCTTGTGTAATAACTATTACTGAGGATTGAAAATATTTAAGGCACAGTGGTGTTTTTCCTCATCTGGATGCAATTTAACTTGTTTTAAAATTGACTGCTACTAAACAGCTCCATTCTATGCCTACATAATTATTTTAAATCTTCTGCCACCTTGAAACGTTCTCTTGGTCTCAGGGGTTGTTTTTGCTCATGGTGAAAACTGGAAGGTGATGCGAAGGTTTACCCTCACAACTTTACGAGACTTTGGGATGGGCAAAAAGGCCATTGAGGATCGAATCGTGGAGGAGTACGGGCACCTGGCAGACACCATCACTTCACAGGAAGGTGGGTGGATTGTTCATTCTTCAAACCTGTAAAATCACAGAATGGTTTGGGATGGAAGGGACTTTAAAGACCAACCAGTTGACCCCTGCCATGGACAGGGACATCTTCCACTAGACCAGGTTCTTCCAAGCCGTGTCCAACCTGGCCTTGGACACTTGCAAGGATGGGGCAGCCACAGCTTCTCTGGGCAACCTGTGCCAGGGCCTCAGCACCTCTAAGGTTTTGTCCAAGTATGCAGAGGCTTTTTGAGCCTTCTCAAGTTCAGACCTTTTTATGAAATGTACTTCAATTTGATGAATTTGGCTCCTCTGGCATTTTTGTGTCTTGGTATGGTATTCTGACAGTGGATAATAATCAATAATAGCAAAAATCAATAATCAATCAATTAAATAGCAATAATTAGTATTATATTTACATTTGCAAATTACATCTCTTGCTACAATGTAATATATTCTCTTGTTCCTTGTCTAGGAAAGCCCTTCGATGCCAGCAAAATAATTAATGCCGCAGTTGCCAATATAATTGTGTCAATGTTGCTTGGAAAACGATTTGACTACAAAGACTCCAGATTTGTGAGACTTCTAAATCTGACCAATGAAAGCATGAGGCTTGCTGGGAAACCTTTGGTTACGGTAATGATTCACACGTTTATGTTGCTGTTCCACTGGATGCCACAGGAAAACAGCAATACGGGTAGTCAGTTTCTTTTATTAAACAGGAAAATCTGAGACTTTGAGAGATCATAGGTTTACAAAGCACTTTCTTGGACAAAAAAATTTGAGAGACAGTCTGGGAATCATGAGGTCAACAATCAAGCCCCCAGTCTCTCAAAAACATATTTAAGATACAGTTTGAAGAGTGCTAATGAGTAAAAAATACCTTCTGGTACTTGTATGCAATGCTGCCACACACTGGATTGATTTACGTTCCTCTAGGCTTTGAAAAAGAAGAAAAAAAAAAGTTAGTGGAAGAGCTGGCTAAAACAATCAAAAAAGTCACTGGCCAACATTTCCATATCCCCAGGGGAACTTGAAGCTGTTTGAGCCTGACACCTACACTACTCCTGAAAAGCAGTAATTTGGGGCAAGATTTTACATCTATTCAGCAGTCCTTGATGACTTTCTACCGTGAATTCATCCAGTCACTTTTTCATGTTCTATAGAACAAAATATTAATCTTAAGTTTTTGACTCTGTATCTGCAAAATAGGCCAAATGTTGCTAATTCGTTTCTGTAGTGTTTTCAGAGCTCTGGCTGATAAAATCTCTCTAATAACTTCCATTCTCATAGATGTACAATATCTTCCCATACCTTGGATTCCTTCTAAGGGCTAACAAGCCTCTCCTCCGAAACAGAGATGAATTCCAAGCTTATGTACGAGTTACTTTTGTAGAACATCTCAAAAACCTGGACAGAAACGACCAAAGAAGTTTAATTGATGCTTTCCTGGTTAAACAGCAGGAGGTAACTGAATCTTTTCTTGTTGATTCCAAATTTTATGGCTCTATGAAGACATTTATGATTTCCTTTCAGGTCTTACAATTACAGCTAAATTTCTTTAGGGAAGCGGTCTTTGAGAAAACACATATAACAAAGTGGCAGAGTTGAACAGATACTTCATGCTGGTGAAGTTCCAACCTCTTTTAAACAGCAAACATTTATCCTTATTTATTTTCTTCAGACTGTATCAATATATTTACCAAGGCTGCATCTTTTTATCTGCTATCCCTGTTGTCCCAGCCCTTGTGGCTCTTTTGAAAACATAATATATTACAGAACAAAATCACTACCTGGCCTTTACTGGGACTCTTATTTGGGGTCTCTGATATGTCTGGGTTACCTTCCCCGTGGGGAAAGCAGCTCTCTTTGCAGCTGGCCCCAGTAAATACAGAGAGATGTCAGCACACATCTCCAGGCACAAGCCCAAAGCTCATCCTTGTCTTTCACACTTTTTGAAAATATAGGATTTATTTCTTAGCAAATATTTACCTACATAAATTACATTTTCACATGGAAAGCTTTAAGTTTTCATCCTTTTATCTCAACCACTTTTTTCAGGAGAAATCCACTACCAATGGGTATTTCCACAATGGCAACTTGCTAAGCTTGGTGAGCAATTTGTTTACTGCTGGTGTTGAGACAATTTCCACCACACTGAACTGGGGTTTTCTGCTGATGCTAAAATATCCTGAAATCCAGAGTAAGTGGTTTTATGGTAGATAGCGTTACACTCAGGGCATTAGGGACCAAACAGGAACCTGGATGAACAATATGTCTTTTAATAGGCCAAGTTACAAAAAGCTGAGGTTTCCAGCCAATTATTGTCTCTGTGCCCTGTGGTTCAGACCCGGTGAGGGTCACATTGGTCAGCCAGGAGCAGAACACAGAGCTCATGCAGGCCAGGCCCTTTGCTCAGGGAAATCTCATTAATTAATAAGAAAAGACCTGTCCTGGTCTTGTGAAATTGTCATTGGTCAGTGAAATTGTTCCAGGTTTCTCTCAGAAACTGTTGATAAACCAAAGGCCTGTGCAGATGTTAAATGGACTGTACTGAGGCTTTAATGACCTGAGAAGATTCAGATGCCCTTTGTCTGGCATCTCCATTCCAGCTGACGGTACAGGGTTGTTCGGAGTCAAATGGTGATTTTGAGACAACCCCTGGGCAGAACAAGGATCTTTAGACAGAAGAGAGGGCAGAAAAACGTCTTTAGGTTTCTTGTTGGTAAAGAATCAATCAAACACTGTAGTCCTGTTCACCTCACAGTATTTCTGAAAGGAAAAAAAAAGAATTTTGGAGAATTTATGGTTTGCACCCCAGATCTATTACAACTTACAATAGTAAAGTGTGTCTCGGGGTAAATGAATCCTTGCATCTTAGAGTTGATTCTTTCTTCAGAAAAGGTCCAAGAAGAGATAGAGCAAGTGATAGGGTCCAACCACCCCCGGATCGAGCACCGAGCTCAGATGCCCTACACAGATGCTGTCATCCATGAAATTCAGAGGTTCGCCAATATCCTGCCATTGGATTTGCCTCATGAGACTGCTGCAGATGTCACCCTCAAAGGCTATTTCATTCCCAAGGTGAGATGCCTACAGGATTGCTTCTTTTAACATTTCCTCTTTCTGAATTTGTCCAGGGATTCATTCCTCTGTCCTATTTTGCAGGGAACCTACATCATCCCTTTACTGACTTCAGTCCTGAAAGACCAGTCGCAGTGGGAGAAACCGGACATGTTCTACCCTGAGCACTTCCTTGATGCCAATGGGAAATTTGTGAAGAAAGATGCTTTCATGCCTTTTTCAGCAGGTGTGTTCTCTTTTACATTTACACAAAACACACAGCAAAGGTGCTTCTCTGCATTTCCTGCTTTAGTTTTCCATGTCCCTTTTAAAAAGTTACAAATAATGTCAGCTGGGTCAAGATTTCATATAGTGTGACAAGAAGCAGGAGTTGTCACATAAATCCTCAAATTCTGTGTAAAATCAAAGGATTGAAGGGGCTTGAGTTTACACACCTGCACCATTTGCCAAAGCATGGGAGAGTCCAACCTTCCTCCTTCTCTGGCATTTCTCCTGCTTTGCAGACTCTGTAATTGTTCTTTTTAAGTTCCCATACATCACTCTCTGGCTAATTTATCTATCATATCCACATTCTCCATTTTTTTATTGATCCTATTTCTATATTTTCAACTCTGCGTGATATTTGAACAAGATTTTTTATCATACTCACCATCCAGTACACAGCAAATACTTTATTTTTGGTAGAAGAACTTATGATAATTCCAGTTCCCAGGCCTTCTTTTCCAGCTGAAATGTCTAGACTGTCCCAGTTGAAAACAAATCCAGGGAGTGTCAGGTCTGGGAATTCCCTGGAGGCCTTATTTCACATAACAGCCATGCAATAGCTCTTCATTTTCCACTTTCTGTCACACAGGGGAGTTAAAACCAAATTTTAGTTCAGGTTTTTGTTAGTTCTGGCCTTGAATCATCATGCTATGAATAAGGCAGTTTACAAGCTGCTGGATTTGACAGAACTGAGAAAAACTTATATTTACAGCACTTTTGAATATCCATAGACTATCTCCCACACCTTCCTTCTCAGTCCCACTCTAGCCAGCATTCATCAGTCTTCAAGGAATTTGCTGACAAATTTTAGTATAGAAAATTGCCTATGAGTAAACAAATAGACCCAAAGTCTAGACTAAACCAGCTGGTCTGGGATGCAAAAATTGAGCCAAGTAGAGCAAGAATATGAAAATGAAGAAAAAATTCAGATTTTATTGAAAACTGGAGTTAAGGAATTCAGAATACATTTCCATACATTTCTCTCCAAATGCAAGCATTTAAACAAAGGAAAAGGAAAAACCATCACCAGCTGGCTTTGGTATGATACCTCTGAAGATCAAAATTCCTCTCTGGTAACTTGTACCCAACAGACTTTTAAAATCTACTGTGTTCTTTATTCATACCTAGGATATAACACTCAAGTGTTCTGGATTCCCACTGACCTTTTACAGAGTAAGAGCTGATAAAAGGGTATTTTTCTTGCAATACTGAAGCAGCAGCTCTCACTGATTTTCTTGTGGTCATTCTGCATTTCATTCCAGGGCGAAGGATCTGTGCTGGAGAGACTCTTGCCAAAATGGAGCTCTTCCTCTTCTTCACCAGTCTCCTGCAGAGGTTCAGCTTCCACCCTCCACCTGGAGTTTCCAACTCAGACCTGGACCTCAGTCCTGCCATTTCATTTAATGTCATCCCCAAACCCTATGAAATGTGTGCCATAGCACGTTCCTAGAGCTCTAATCAGCATCCATTGTGTTTCAAAAATCTTTAATTTACTTTTCCATTACATCTGTCTTCTTGATTTTTTTACCAAAATAATCCATATTTCAATGAAGGTTTCCAGTACTTCTAAACCAAAGTGTTGTTCTTTTATTTTTTATTTACTGGGGGAGGGCAGAAATGGACCAGAAGTGTGAAATTACTGATGGCTCATGAATTAATTTCTTAGATCACCTAATCTTGGCTAAATAACACAAACCCTCAGCCTTCTTATTCTTGCTGCCATTTTCACTTGGTAATGAGTGTTTGTTGAAAACATATCCCAAAAAATGCTCACAAGTCCAGATCTTTCCCAAAAGACATATGGACCACAAAGCTGTGCTTAGGTTGTACTAGGAGATAAATGTGGGACGTCCAGAGCTTCAGGCTGTGGGAACAGAAGGGCTGTTTGACCTTGGCAGTCAGATGGGTTGGAAGCAGGGCTGGATATCCTGATGTTCCCCAATGCCTCAGCACAGCTTCTTCCCTTGGCTCCCCTCCCTACTCCTTCCATTACCATACGCAAAGAAATCAGAGGTCTGCACTTGTAGATCGCTTCTGAGGAAAAACCTTAAGCCAAGTTAACCTGAATCCAGAAGTCCATTAAGATTTTCCTGGGTATTCTTTAAATGGATAAACTCAGTAAATAAAGGATACGCACACGGAGAAATGTCTTACCTACTTAAAGCCAAGGTTTGTGAAATTGAAGTTTCAGATGCTCCCAGGTCAAATCACAGAAGGTCACAGCTCCACATACACTGATCAACAGTGAACCTTCTGGAAGAAGCCTCAGATCTCATCAAAACCAACAAGCTGATCATTCTGCAACTCCGTCCAAGAGTATCTACCACCAAGTCAAGCTAAGACCACCTCCTAAATGTCTGGATTTATGTTCCCTGGTTCATGTTTCCCTGTTTATGTGTGCATGACAACCCCAAAGTAACAACACCCACAGCCAACCTACCATGAATCACCCAGTATTGAGGAAAAAAATTTAAATTAATTATGGTTTGCCTCTGTAACTATCTAGCCCTGTAGTGCAGAAGCTCATTCTTCAAACAGTTGAATGCTATTTCAACTTCCTTGTGTGGAAGATGTATCTGACTCCTACTCACTGTCCTTCTCCCCACTTTCTTTCCAAAATAAAAAAAATTTAAAAAGGAAAAGGTCTCTATGTGGTTCAGGAAGTTCAAAACCCACTGAGTAAATCACCCTTAATGAAAGCAAAGGAGTATATATTTACTTAATCTTTTCCTGGCACGCACAAAAATCTTTAACCCATACTCTGGATTAAATTATTTTGGGGTAATGGTTATATCAGTAAATGCACCCCTTGCCAAGTGATCACAAATTTGAGAAATATTTCTAAATAATTATATTCCTTTCCATGTAATTCAGGATAAAGCAAGTACTTAGTCTGGTTTTCCTGATCCTACATGGTTTAGGTAATCCTGTGAGGAGCAGAAAACTGGGACTCAGAGATCCTTATGGGGTCCTTCCAACTTGAGATATTCCATGATTCTAACTCCAGCGAGGCTTTCAATTCCTCATAGGAGAAGAGAAATAATTAGCTCTTGCCTCATTAATAAGAGTACCAGCAACTTTTAAACAGAAGAACAATTTATGTGGCAAGTCAGTGTAAAGAGCACTGCTGTCTTCCAGCAGGTAACTTGACCTGAGAAAGTACATTATGTTGTTTTATGTTGTTTTTTTATTAAGTAATGAAAATGTAAAAATGATTTTGTACATGTGATAAAAATTATTCAATTTCCTGTCACTGAGGGGTTTTTATTAAAAAATAGTAAGCAAGTTGAACAGGGCATTTACAACTGAGTATTAGGTAAGCTTATTTTTACTACCTGTTTCAGGTTTAAAGATTAAACTCCCAAATAAAAGCTACTTTGGTAAAAGACACTGCCTTCAGTGACTTACAGATATAGAAGTGCAAATACAATGGAATAGTTCCCTTAATCTGCAAAAACACCCAAATAACCTAGGATCTATTTCCTTCCCTTCTCCTAAGAGAGGATATATCACCATTAGAAGTCATCCCAACTCAAAAAACCCCACAAAAAACCTCCAGAGATGACTTAAATCACTTGAGGCCCAGAATGTATCTACAGATTTATATGCAAATATTAATAGAAAATGGTTTAACAGAAATTCAGCAGTTGCAACAGGAAGGCCATTAGGAATAAAGTAGTTTCCAAGCTCAGCATGGAGACTCCACAAATTCGAGCTTCTCAAAGCAAATCCACCTTCTCATAGGTCTTTTCAATAAGGGTTAACAAGTTCTTCAAGTCAGCTGACTGCTGAATAGTATTCATATCCTTTAAAAGGCCCTTCTGGTTCTTTACCTTCAAAATTTCCTCCTAAAGAAGGAAAGAATGATAGACAACAAATAAAAAACCAGCTTTTGTCAAGTACAACAGGAATTTCACTTTCATGCAGCCCAGTGACAGTTAAAACAAAAAAGAAGATTCAAAGCCACAGAATGAGTCTTCTCCAGCAGTCATAAATATATTTCAGAAGTTACAGGTTCCCTAGGGCCATAGGGTTTCTAGGAAAAGGCATGTGATGTTTTAAATCATAAGATCACAGAATGGTTTGGGTTGGAAGGGACCTTAAAGCTCATCTTGTTCCAAGCCCCTGCCATGGGCAGGGACATCTTCCACAAGGTTCCACTAGACCAGGTTGCTTAGACCCCATCCAACCTGGCCATGTACACCTCCAGGGATGAGCAGGGCTTTTAGGGTTTTGTCTTGGTTTTACAACATAAACAGATAGTTCTTAATGAAAAGAAAAGAAAAAAAAAAAAAAAAAGGAAAAAGAACAGAGGTTGAGGGATAAAAGCACATTCTGCTGCCTTCCTCCTCATAACCAAAGTGTCTCTAAAAAGATAAAGATATATTCCACACTCACCTGCAGAGTGGGTGCCTGCAAACTGCTTTTGGGGAGTTCTGGAAGATGGAGTGCTCCACTGCCATTTTCCTGGAATACCTAGAAAGGGAAGGAAAGAAAAAACCATCCAAAACCCCAAATATCAGGCACACAAGCAGGAAAATAACCTGTTATTATCCCAGTTCTGAAACCGAATTTCTTAATTCTGCAACTGAAGTTGGAAAGACTAACAAGTCGGAAAGATTAAGAAGATCCATTCCCAAAGGCAAATGAGGCCTTCCTAAAATGACACTGCCTGAGAAACAGTTTATTTCACACAGCTCTGGAAGTCAGCCCACTCCTCTAGGTTATAGAAGTACACAAGTATTTATGAGAAATACCTTCCTGGCCTCTTTTTCATCCTCCTCTAACTGGCTCTTGAGCTCCTGGATTTTGTACTGCAGCTGCTGTACACTTTCCTCAATGCGCTCTGCCGATCGCTCTGCTTCAGTTATTTCTTCCTAAAACAAAACAGACACATAAACAGAACAAAATTTACTTTAGAGATGGTGAGTCTTTCCTACAGAACTCACTGAGTCGCTGAAAAACATCCAAAAAGAGATACAGCTTTGCAGCAAAGGTGGATGACAGCAATGAACACTGGACACTCCTCCACAACGGCACAGGCAGCAGTCTCATAAGGTAATTTCTTCCCTTCCTTGCTTTTCATACCTGCAGCTGTACCAAAGACTCCTCATTTGTCTCAAGCATTTGTTTCTCTGCCATTTGAAGGCTCAGGATATTCTTCAGGTTGCCCAGCTTCCCTGGAGGCACCTTTAAAGTCTTGAAACTTCTCAGCACCCTTTAATTACAGGAAAAGGAAAGCATGATATGTTTGGAGTTCTTCGCAAAGCAAAAAAGAAAATTCTGGGGAAAAACTAATCTCACTTTAGTTTTAAACTCAGTTGTTGTTAATGAAGTAAAAGGCTGAAGAGAGGAATAAAAACTGTCTTGAATTGTTTTCCAAAATCACATGGAGTAGGTGTCGAAGGAAGGAATTAGGAACAAGAAAAGCCAATATTCTCATGTTTGCTATTGCACTGACCTTTTGTGGTTTATATTCCATTGGCGTCTACACTCCCTGACTATAAAATGACATTAATTAATATTTTCCCAATATTTTCCCAATTCTGACTCATCTGCTTTTCAGATAAGTTCTAAAAGTAGCATTTTTAACTGCTTCCAAACAATTATCATTTTAGTAAAACCTGGAAGTGCTTTTATGAAACATGATCTACATGTGGTTTTTTTTTAATGAAACATGATATACATATATTTATGTCAGACATAGAGTTTCAGCTTGCTCTCAAAGTATGGCACAAAACAACTGAGTAAAAGAAATCTCGTCTCTCCCTCTTTTTTTATTTATAATTTCTTACCTTTCTTTCAGTACATTGAGGTCCTTCTGAACATCATCTTTTCTCTCCCTCTGTTGGGACAAAACAGATCTGGAAAGAAAATAAAGGCAGAATTTCTATCACAAAGCCTGCAAGCGCAGAGAACGTATCAAAAAACACATTGACTTCCAGTTCCAATAATACTATGATTTTTACTTTATTCCTTGTGGAAACAAAGAACAACCACCACGATATTTGGCACTTACAGTACTACTGAATCCACTACATTTTCCAGGAAAAGCCTACTGCTCTCTGAGAGAGGTTGCCAAGATCCTACTGTAGCACTGGACAGCTTCACCTTTTTTGAAGAACCATTTGCTCCTGTTACCACAAAGGAAGAAAAGGGAAAGGTATGACTTGCCGAACCTGGATAGACAGCTTCGTGACTCATTCAGTCAGATCGGAGTCAAAGGTGTAACAGTTCAGATTTAACAGGGAAGACCAGGAACCTACCTGCAGGGGAATAGTCCTGCACTTCTTTAACTTCCCTTCTGACTGTCCGAGGGACCTGCTGAAGAGAAAAATTTACAGCAAATGTGGCGATTTTGAGGTATCCTCTGCTGCACAATTATTCATCTACTCCTATGAACACACTATGTCAGTGCCTGGCAGAAGTCTTTGACAGACACTGACCACAAAAAAAAAGCTTTATTGAAGGCTGCTCAAAAAGCTTTATTGAAGGCTGCTCAAAAGAGCTCTTCACACCGGGCATTTCCTCAAGAGGACTATGCTTAGTTCATTAATTATTCTCTATAAATTCCAATTTAAAAAATGGGAAAAATACCTCCTGCACCCCCCACCAACTTTGGTTACTTTTCTAATTTGTTTGATCCAAAATAATTAATACCTGTCTTTTTTGACCTTGTTTTCTTCCTTGTTCATCTGCTCCCTTTTTTTTGCTGGAAGGCCCTTGTTGATTTTGTGATTTAAAAGGATTTTTTGCTGATCTCCCACCAGTTGGTTTCCCCATTTTATTTGAAGATGCGCGGCGGGGTTTCATTACCTGTAAACCAATGGGAACAGGAGGAAACAAAGACAAAATTAAAATCCAGCAATTATAACCCATACAGCACAAACCATACTTTAAAAAGCAAACTGATGATAATTGGGCTCAACCCAATAAGCCCCAAATGAGCCTTAATGAGATGAAATGTTTGTCTATTTGGTAACCTAAAGCCTAAATCCTATAAATTTACCTAAATGTAGGACCACGAAAAAAGCATCCCCATTTCGAAGGTATCTCTGCCCATGGCAGGGGGTTGGAAATAAACGATCTTTAAGGACTCTTCCTACCCAAACTATTCTGTGATTCTATGATTTAGCTTTCTAATGTTCAGTACAGTCATCCAATTACCAGGACTTTTTACCTTAACACCTAAGCACAGTGGTCCCTGCTGCAGTTTAAACCTACAACTTCTTTTCTTACTTACTATAGAGACAGAGAGAAGAGCGGTCACACGGAAGGGAGTAGCCACAAACCTCACCACCCTTCTCGTCTCTAAAGCACCACAACTCAGATTTATTCAGCTTTTCCCTCACCCCTTCAGGCCACTTCTTCCCCTCACTCAGGTCCTGTCACTACTCACCAGGCGACTGTCGAAATTGACACCAGACAAATAAGCCCCTTAAGGGCTTAAGTGAGGCCTATAACAGGTAAATAAACCATATGCCCGGTAAATATATGCCAAATAAGCTCCACACAAGCTAAATAAGCCCTAAACCAGGTAAATAAGCCCTGCCTCCCCCCTCCTCCATAACTACCGATATTATTATACAGCTTTCGCAGCCGACAGCCAATAAGGCATGGACCACAACTCCCGGCACGCATCGGTCCTCCACACCGCCTAGAAGATTTACCCCTTCATCGCAGTGGATGCTGGGAGTTGTAGTCCTTCCCACCCGTACCCCCCCCCCAAAATGCCTGCTCCCCCGTGCTGCTGAATAGCATCGCGGACAACATCTCCACAAAACCCTCCCGGCTCATCCTGCCCCAAGGCTCACCTTCCCGGCGCTGCCTCCCCCTCCTCAGCGCTGCCGCCAGTCCCGCCTCAGCCCCGCTGGGACGTTACAAAACAAACCCGCGCTCCCCGCGGCGCACGCGCAACGCCGCTCCCGCCCACCGCGCGTGCGCGGGGGCCGCGCGCTGACGGAGGGGCCGGTGGCAGGTAACGGGGGGGATCCCATCCCTGTCCTGATCCTGATCCTGATCCTGATCCTGATCCTGATCCCTTTCCGTGTCCCTGCCCATGTCCGGAGCCCCGAGGCCTGCCCCGGTCCTTGTCCTGAACCCCTATTGCAGCCCTCGTCCCCGCCCCCCGGCCCCATTGGCCGCCGGAGGGGCGTGTTGGGGGCGGGCGGCGGCGGCGGGCGCTGTACCGGGACGGAGAGCGGAGCGTTCCTGTCGGGCGGTGGCTGCTGAGGAGGGAGAGGTGCGGAGAGGGCCTGACAGGGCGGCTCTGGGGTTCCCTTGGGGTGCGGGGCTGGGAGATGAGCAGAGAAGAATTGTC
>VYZQ01004448.1:3369-13836 GCA_013400655.1 Mystacornis crossleyi
AGAGCAATAATTAAAGAAAAAGATCATATCTAAGACTTCAAATACATATACTCTTGCAGTGAAAAATAAGATTAAAGATACTATTTTGGTCTTTAATCTTACCTCTTCATTTTCTAGCCAAAATGGTATTAGCTTCTTTATGTGTAGCTGACTCACCAAAGCAGCAGCACTTCCGTGCTCATATTTTAAATAATCAGCAGTCTATTTTTATTAATTTGTCAGAAAATAAAGATGTGGGAAAAAATCTGAGACATATTTGAAATAACAGCAAAGGGTTTTGCTTTAAATAATTAATACCTTGCTATGACTCACAGCTGGGGCAAACAGCCAGAGGAACTGAGCTTTCTCTTTTTATTCACAGATTAATTAATTAAAATCCCCCAAATGTTCCTATTACACAAATCAATACCAGCAGTAACTGAGGAGACAAATACCAGTCAGATGCTGCGTATTGCTTCTTGTCTGGCTGCTGAAGGCAGTGACAGTGTTCCTCTTCTCCAGCCATGGTCTGGGAGCTGGATTGACTGTAGAACAAAGCTGCCTGCTGGTACCCAGTGACCAACTAAACAATTTCACTTGAATTTTCTTTCTAGGATAAACGTGAAATGTATGTGGTGGTCTGCAAGACATTTTGGAGTGTGTAAATGATCCTAAAATTTTCATTTTTAGGAAAGAACGATTTTCCAAGAAGTCTAATCTATGTTTCTTTTAATGAAATTCAAGGTGGCAGGGATTTCTTTTTTTCAGTTTAAAGTATTCTGTTGATGTTACCTGGTGTTTCCATCTTTTTGGGTGTTTCACGAATTTCCACAATACAGAANACAGCTATGACCCTGAGGTCAGCATATTACAAAATTATAAGATCCTAATTCTTACTATCATGTGTGCCCAATTTTTAATACAACCATGAATTTCTTCTGTAATCTTTGCTATACTTACCTAATTATCTAACATTCAGCATAAACTCTGGGTTTCAGATATTACCTGTAGTACTGTGACAGTACAATAAGGCATGATGGATTGTTCCACACACTGTGAGAAAAAACAAACCGAAAGAGGTGTTGCATAAAATGTTATTAAGCCTGTGGAAATGGTGGAACTAACTTCACTTTGTTAGTGAGGACTAATTAACATAGCCTCGCAGTAATCTGCATGCAGTTTGTGATACTAGAAAAATCTGTGCATGTAAGAAAAATGAGAGTTCTGTCTAAAAGGGTAAACCGACTGTTAGCTGAGAAGTGCTTTCAATGCCTGTTTGCAACCTGAACACTGTTTGTATAAGAGAAGCCTTTAACCTCCATAATGGTCCACCATCAGCTGATACAACTTCCTTTTCTTTTTGTGTTGAGATGTAAAAGAATCTGACAAGATCGCCTCATGCATGTGCCTTGACATCTACGGAGGATTAGAGTAGTTTGACTCCCTACAGAACTAAAATGAGTTGTAGTCAGACAGCAGCTCCTCATATCACAAGAACAAGTCTGAGAAGAAGACTTAAAGGCCAGTTGTTGGCACAGTTTTTTAGTTGCCAATAACCTGCATAAAGCTTACACTATTCTTCTCATTTTCTGTTTTTCAGTCTTTCCTGTTTTGAATTTAAACTGCCCACTATTGCTATTGTGCCAAAAAATAAAAGAACAGCTCTTTTTCTGCCAGTGTCAAATGGAGAGGATTGGATAATAATGTGGATTTGTTGCAAAGACCCTTTCTCAAGAAGCTAAGGCCTGAGTATCGGCCCTGTTTGTCATCTTGGGTCTCTGTCTCACCACCTTTCCCTCATCCTCTCTTGCTTTTTGTGACCCCGTACTGCTTTGTGGATCAGATGAGTAAGCAATGAAGTTAAAATATGTGGACCTGGAATGGGTGAAATGAAGTGCCTCATGTGCTGAAACTGTCACACTCACTTATCTCTCTTTCATTTTGGTGTGTTGTCATTAGGTTGATCAGCACTAGGTTATCAACTGAAGAATAGTGACACTTTGTAAAACTCAGGGAGAATACATAATGCGATCACTCTGGCCTCCGAGGCATAATCTTGGAGGATATTTTTGGTAATCATGAGGAGCAGTCTGAGTAAAGTTGGCAGAAAATAAATTCTGAAGTAAAAAGAAAGAAGACCAAAAGGAATCACAGACTCACTGTGTGAGTACCAAAAAGTAAATAACTGTGGAACCAGATGTAAAGTAACTGGGGCAATGACAGGGAAAAATGCAAGGCAAGATGGATCATGAAAGAGAGTATTAGTTTCTAATCTCTTTCTAGCACCTTACTCACTGCAATAGTATTAACAAAAGAAGTTAGAAAAACAGTTTTCTTCATTTTCATTGCTTCATATACTTGTTTTTCAGCCATGGGTTGTGCCTCTTCATAGCTTTCTTTCATTCACTCATTTCTTGTCTCCTGTCTCATTTTATTTTCTTTGGGTCATGTTTTGACAGGCACCAAACACAAGCAACTTGCATCAGTCTCATTGTATTTGTCTAGAACTCAGCAAGGAGCTGATCTGAAGTTCATTGACATTACCATCAATATAGGCAAGGGACTTGATCTTAGACAGTGCTCAGCAGCTTTCAGAGACTATGATCCACTGTTTTAATAAAGCGCTGTGTTAGCAGCTGTGCACAGGAGGCCTGCCTATTTTCATGTCTTATTTAAACATTATCAAAAATATCTTTTTATAGCTCTCTATACATCTTTCAGACGTGGTACTGTGGGATTTGCCGGGCCATTGACTGGTAGATCTAATAATCTAAAGATTATTAGAGATAATCTTTATCTCTAATAAAGAATCTCCTAAAGCATTAATGAATGAAGCTTCCATAAAAGTCATGGCTGTTAATACACAGTCTATAAAAGAATTGCTACTGGCATTGGGAGAATGCTGTAAGGTATAAAATCCTGTGGAAAACAAGTAAGGAATGTACATGTAATCAATATAGGCTGTCTTATGGGCTTCGACTGGGATGGGATATGGAAATCTGTTTTAGCATGCGTATGTGTAAAATGGAAATCAAAATTGGCATCAGTTCTGTATTTGCCAAAGTGACATGGATTATAGACCAAGCCTCCTCATGGGCATTCATCTTTTAACACTTTGTCGAAAGAAGTGTGTTAGATCCTGCCTTGCAGAACAGGCTATCACGAAGGTGAACCTGTGGTCATGATTCATGAGAGGACCCCACTGTTGGAAATTCTGGAGACCAGATATGCCATCTCTGAGGTATATGGGATCAGTGCCAAAGTATTTGCTATTTGAGGATGGCAGCAGCAACTATGACAACTATGACAAGGAGATTTGTTAACTTATCTTGGTATAAATGTATAAGAATTTTCTGAGAGCCAAAAAAGACTAGAAAAATGCTGCTGAAAATACCAGACGTTGCAAATTTGATTCTTGGCATTGTTTTTGCAACAGTTTTGTCTCAAAAGGATGAGGAATCATGGAAGATAATATTAAATGCCTGCAACCAGCTTTACTTAAATATATACAGCCTCAACTGAGTAGTTAAGCTCACACTGTTGCTATGAGGGTGGTTAGTCCCACTTTCTTTTAACAGATCTACCATAACTGGAGCTGATGGTTTCAGTTATCCCACTCCCCAGCTCTCAGGAACTCACCAAACTAATGTTTTCTTCAGCCTTAATACTGAGTATTTCTATGCCAGCTGGCAGGTTAATCACTCTGTGGCAATGGAGGAAAGTCAAATAAGGAAAAAAAAATATCAACAAAGGTCTAAAGAAGGCCATCCACTATGACACAGAGGATTAGGAGGAAGATCATGCATGGATGAAAATAATAACTTTATGGTATGACAGGCTGTCTCTGTGATATAATAGCTTTTCTAGTGGCTCTAACACTGTGCTTAAAGACCTCCTCCTGATGTCTTTATCATAATGTTCACAGCTCTTGATGGGGTCTCTAGGACAGAAGTGAAATCTGGTCAGGCCAGATGCAGTCACCCAACGTTAGCACTGCAGCTAGGCGAGCCAGCCCACAGGCAGGGCTCAGCTAGAAGTAAAAGAAAAATATCAGGTTTCAGTCATGGAAAGATGGAGGGGCAGTGGAAGGATTTAGTGGAAGACCTTGCTGGTCCTCTTGACAGACTAGTTTTAGCAGTGTCTCTTACTCTTCCATTTTCTATTCATGTTTCAACCATTTAAATGTCTGAATGTCTTTGGCTTATTCATTTCTCAGAAGGGTATGGATGGTCTCATAAAGCAATTCCTGTCCCAATTTTTTCCATGTCTCACTTCATTTTCTTTCACAAAATGAAAATGAATTTTTAACTGGAAAACATTTTGGAGGGTATTGCCAGTTGGAACACAAGTTTTGGAAAAATGGGAAAAAGTCTGGAGCTTATTAGTTTAGTGGGGGTTGTTGGAAGTATATTTGGAGAAAATCTGATGAGACAGTTTTGCAAAATAGCTCTCATCTTAAACTTCACTTTGATTTGTGAACACTAGAGCAATCTTTTTGCACTACTTCCATTTCAAGTTTGCTATTGCATGCACTAAGGAACTTGAAGGGACCAAATATTTCTGTAACATCAAATGAGTTGTGTGAAAATTATGTATCTGATTTGCTCAGAGAAAAGTGATAGAANATATAGTAATGTATAGAATTTTAGTGAGGTCTGCAAATAAATATAATTAAACAACAACCTTCACATCTGATAACCCTTTGCATAGTCCATTCTAGAAATTCAACACATCTATGAGGACGGGTTTAACAAGGTCATTTTCTTAGCTGTCCTAAATTGATATTTTAAGTATTTAAGGATCAGATAGACTGTGGGCAAATGTTCTCTATTGTCTTGTGTGATATTGTCTGTGTTTAGGACTACATAAGACTCTATCTATGATCAAAAATCCTGCGCACTTGGCTAATTTGGCAATATGATTGCTTTGCACACAGGAATGCCTTCATAGTGTTTCATCATCAGCTGACAATTAGAGTGGGAGGAGAATTCAGTTTTTATTGTACTCAAGGTCAGCTACAAAGTCCACAGAAAACCTTCATGACAGCATCAGTGTGATGTTTTATTTCTCCATTAGGCTTGACCATTTGCAGTACTGCTGATACTCCAGTGAAATTAAAAGCCTGAGCTATGTTGTAAGACCAAAGTGAGTGAAAGGCTGAGGATGTCTCTAATAGTGAAATCTACATTAAAAGAATAATTCAATCTTTTAATTAATAAGCCCTCAGTGATATTTAATGTGAAGCCTCTAAGTATCAAAAATGATGGGAACATAAATTTGCTTTACATGGGGGCCCTGGAATCTTCTCTCAGTGTTTATAGCAAAGATGTGAAGGCTTCTAAGTGAAACATTAATCAGTTAACTGAAAACATGCCATCCAGAGATGCATTAGAATTTAAAATCAATTGAGACAACTGCATTAATAAAGATTAACTTTGCCATGGAAATGAACTGTTGTCAGTCAAGTTGACCTGCAACTATAATTCGCATGTAGGGCGGGCACCCCTTCCACCACAGGACTTTTGTCTCGTATTATTCAGGATCTATATTAAGGTGATGCTTCAGTACAATCCTTTCACCTCCCTTTTCTAAGTAATGTTCTACTTTAAGTGCTAAAGAGACATTGATTACATGTTCATTAACCAAATGGAGAAAAGGAAATGCAAATGGAAAAAGAAGAAAACATACTATACCCACAGCCCTGCTAAGTACAGATAAAGGCAGGTTTAAAAGCTTCCTGACTTAATACATGGATAGATATTCCATAGCTTTTATTCTGTCCTTGCTGTTTATGCTGTATTTGTGCTGGTTTGATTACTTCCGAGAATGGATATTTTATTTCACTTTAACCATCCCAGATGAATAAGAATTGTAAATAACAGATACAATGTCACAAAAACACAAAAAGCTAGCAGGCTGTGAGAGCACACTCAGCAGAGCCACTGCATTCACCTCACTCTGCCACCATGTAAATATCTTACAGTACAGTGGAAGAAAGGGAGCAGCCAGTAGGCCCCCACCACACCCGTGCGTTGTAAGATGGCCCATGGGTTTGTGTAAGCATGGTTAATGGGTTTGTGCCTTTAACAAACAATAAAGTAAAATCAGCAGACAGGTAAGCTGTTCTGCAGCCATCCTCTCCCACAGTCTCAGCTCAGTTTAAATGCAGACCTCATCTCCCCAGCTCCTTCCACCAGCTACAGAAATACACTAGAGACTCAGGGACTCAAAATTCTGGCTTTTCCTTTCTTGCTTAGTCTTTGTATTTGCAAGCATAAACCCCTGCTAAATATTAAATAAGGAGGGAGGCGAATAGTAGGAAGGAAAAGACTGTCTCTCATCAATGCTTGCCCCCACTCCTGCATCCCAGCAGAGAGGCATCAAAGTGAAGGTACCGGGCAGAGGGAATGTTGTTCTCTTGTGAAGAAGCAGTAAAGGTAAGTTCAACATTTCTGGGGAATAGAGGGGATCAGACATGGGGAAGGATTGTTAATCCTTCTCTGGCCAGCCCTGGACCCCTCTCTGGCTGTTCCCAGCCTCCTCTGAGCCCCTGCAGCCCTTCAGGTAACCTGTGATTCCTTAGCACTCTTCCCTGACTCTCCTGCAGAGCCGGCTCAGAGCCTGCATCTTGCCTTCAGCCCTGGAGTTACCTCTGACAACCTGTGGTGTGTGCAGGCTTTAAGCAATGTGAGAGAGAATGCAATAGGCACAAAAAACTAAAGGGCAAACAAAATACCTGTTCTCATAACTGAGAAAACAGATTCAGAGGGATTCCTTTGGGTTTAGTGAGCTATGCTTTAAAGTCCTGTTGTCACACCGGGAATGAAATGTTGAAAGTGAGCATGTACTTGAAAATTTCCTGATATAACACTATGTTGAAAGAACAAAGTATATTGTCTGACTTGCAGTGTATGGACAGTTATTATTTTTCTCTTTAAGTGAGAATGAAGGAAAGATCAGATGTGTAGTTAGCTGCAGAAGCTGGGAATAGTAGAGATATTGTGAATGTCCCATAAAGTTTGTGCCTTATAAAAATGAGCAGAAGGACAAACATCCTTTATTAGTTTGATTTTATCAGATATCTGGTCAAACGCTTTTTTTAGCTCAAAACAAGATATTTCGTAAGAGGTTTGTATGAACAAACCTCACTGTATGGCAGGAAAGCTCTTCGTGTTTCTCAATATTTTCTGTCCTGTGAGATACACTGCATCAAAATCACAATAAGCTTATGGGAGCAGGCTATAAACTGGGGTTGAACAGGGTACAAAATTACTACAGATATTCTGTCTTGAATTATGCTATTCCCAGCATGGTTGTTTGCAAGAAAGAGACTTTCATCAATGCTGGAAAACAAGCCCTTCAATTAAACATAAGGATACCACAGAATAATTTTGGGATTAGAAGAAAACAATGGAAAAAAACCAAGATGAAGTCAAAAAGTGGTGCTTCAAAATCATGTGGATTTCATAATTGTCTTATTTGGAGACTCCTGGCCATATCAGCCAAAAGTATCTGCCCACCATTGAAGTGAAGGAAGGGCCACACTGGTTGAGGGCCAGCCCATGTCTCATCCTGAGGCTTCTTTGGGAAGCAGTATCCAAAGATCCCACACACATGAATGTAGAACCTATCCTGCAAAACTTAGACACCACAAGGAGCTTTTTTCATGCCATTAGATCTGTGGAGCAGGGTATGCTGCTAGTGGGGAAAAAGTTTCAGTGTAGTTAAAAATTTGGGGTTTGTGTTCCCTAACCATGTTGTTAGTGTTCAGTAAATAATTTATATCACCATGCAAATGGGATGAGTTTTCTTCATCCATAAATCTCTGAAACTGTAATATGGATCAGGTGCTGTAGGTCCTTCTGTTGCTATAGTGATGCAGGCTACAGAGGTTTTCAAATCAGTAGGGAGATTATCCAAGCTGTCAAAGGGAAACACAATCTTTAAGATAGCTGGAGAGGTCAAGAAGAGACCTGAAGCATGGCAGGGGACTAGCTGAATGCAAGCTGTTCAGTTTCTGGACAAGGCCATAGCAATACTGCATAGAAATACTGCTAGGATATAAATAGGAGGAACACTCCTGGGGTGCTGTGTACAGAAGGACAGTTGAACTATTAAACCTCAGTGGTGGGCTGATGAGTCTAATGACACAAGATGCTGTTTTTGCAGGGTCACCTGAAAATACACCCTGGACTTTTGTTTGTCCCAGCTACATCCCAGCTCTGGATGCAATAAACGCATATCTGCTGTTCCTCTCTGACCTGGTTCAAATGGGAAAGAAACAGCATTACGCAGATCTAGAGAAAGACACCACATTTTCAAAGGAAATGGTCAACAGCTCTGTTGGTGACATGAACAGTGGGATCAAGGGCATCCTCAGCAAGTTCACTGACAGCACCAGGCTGTGCAGGGCAGTGAAACGCTGGAGGGAAGGGATGGCATCCAGAGGGAGATGGACAGGCTTGAGAGATGGGCCAAACCTCATGGAGGTCAACAAAGCCAAGTGCAGTGTCCTACACCTGGGTCATGGCAACCCCAGACACACCAACAGCTTTGGCAGAGAAGTGATTGAGAGCAGCCCTGCGGTGAAAGACTTGGGGGTGATGGCAGATAAAAAACTCAACATTAGCCAGCCCAGAAAGCCAAGGGAATCCTGGGCTGCATCAAAAGGAGCGTGGGCATCAGGGCAAGGGAGGGGATTCTGCCCCTCTTCTCTGCCCTGGGGAGAACCCACCTGGAGTGCTGCATCCAGCTTTGGTGCCCCCAACATAAGAAGGACAAGGAACTGCTGGGAGGCCATGAAGCTGATGAGAGGACTGACAGACCTTCCCTACGAAGACAGGCTGAGAAAGTTGTAGCAGTTGACTCTGGAGAAGAAAAGGTTGTGTTAGGACCTCATAGCAACCTTGCAGTATCTGAAGGGGCCTACAGGGAAGCCCAAAAGGGACTGTTCATCAGGAACTGCAGTGCTATAACACAGAGTAACGAGTACAAACTGAAAGAGAGGAAATTTAGGTTAGGTATTAGGAAGAAATTCTTTACTGTGTGGGTGGTGAGACACTGAAACAGGTTGCCTAGGGAGGTTGTGGATGCCCCAAACCTGGGAGTGTTCAAAGCCAGGTTGGACAAGGCCTTGAGCAACCTGGTCTAGTGGGAGGTGTCCCTGCCTGTAGTAGGGGTAGGTGGGGTTAGATGACATATAAGGTCCATTCCAACTCCTTAACATTCTATGATTCCATGATTCTGTAGTTCTTTGATTCTGTGAAGAACTCATCTCTGACTATTGGGACACTGGAGCTGTGAGGTGCCCCAGCACATCAAAACCAGAGACAGCATAGGTTGAGTGATCTGCAGCACCAAAGGAAGGTGAGAACTATGCCTACAAACACAAAGTGTCCCTGAACACATGGTGGTGTCATTAATTAGACTAGCCATATAAAAGGAAGCAGATCTTTAATTTTGCAGCAGTTAATGCCAACTCACTCATCACAATTTTTAAACAGATATTAATTTTAAGCACTCTTCTCTCCTACATTCTCCCCCTTTCTGCTTTAATCTGCTTCCTCTTTGCTACAGAGCTAAGTAGGAGTGTCCTAGTGCTGCATGGCTAGCATGCTCTGGCAGGTTTCCTTCAAAGGAAACATTTGCCAGTTGTCAGAATAATTGCATGGCTGCATAACTTCAAGGAAGGGGAAAGAGAAGCAGGGAAGCATAACTAACAGCTTGAGAGCAAGCCCAGTATGATCTGGAGATAGTATGATCTCCAGACTGGAACTGGTTCAAAACTATGCTTGCACCATCACTTCCCTCGCATTCTTGTGCAAAAACACATATTGATTCGAATTAACTTCAGAACAAATTTATTTGGAAGACCTAAAGATGCTAGACATGTGTTAGGTTAACTAGTATGAGGTTGTAATAAAAAATTTTGCAGCAGTATTTTTATTTCTTTGTGTCAGTTTTGCAGACTCTGCACTAAAAAAATAATTAGAGGCTAGTTTAGTATGAAGTCATCCACCATCCACCAGGACTATTTTAACAACCTGCGTTGTCATGCAGCAAATGCGAAACCTACATTTTTCTCTAAAACGGGTTGCACATCATTGCTTAGTTACCAGATGATATTTAGGGAGCTCACTGTCTTGTTTCTCCTACCATAAGCTGCCATTGATAATTTGTCAAAACACTGAAAATGAAGGGTAAAAAATTGACATAGCCTTAACATATTCACATTTAATTTGATAGGAAACGTGATTTTTGTCATACCATTAGTACAGTTTATTCCTTTCGTGGCCTGCTGACAATGAAAAAGTCCTTGGCTGCCCTCATCCCATCAAAAGGAGCAGCTCCTGCCTGTTGCAGAGCTAGCAGCATCCTGAGAGGAGAATTTCCAGCATCAGCAACCTTCTAGTCTTGCTGCTTTCTGATCTTCCACTTGGGACCCACAATAAAACATCCTGCGCACACACCGGTGTATCCCATACCTCA
>VYZQ01004448.1:14074-27671 GCA_013400655.1 Mystacornis crossleyi
TTCTCCCCCTTTCTGCTTTAATCTGCTTCCTCTTTGCTACAGAGCTAAGTAGGAGTGTCCTAGTGCTGCATGGCTAGCATGCTCTGGCAGGTTTCCTTCAAAGGAAACATTTGCCAGTTGTCAGAATAATTGCATGGCTGCATAACTTCAAGGAAGGGGAAAGAGAAGCAGGGAAGCATAACTAACAGCTTGAGAGCAAGCCCAGTATGATCTGGAGATAGTATGATCTCCAGACTGGAACTGGTTCAAAACTATGCTTGCACCATCACTTCCCTCGCATTCTTGTGCAAAAACACATATTGATTCGAATTAACTTCAGAACAAATTTATTTGGAAGACCTAAAGATGCTAGACATGTGTTAGGTTAACTAGTATGAGGTTGTAATAAAAAATTTTGCAGCAGTATTTTTATTTCTTTGTGTCAGTTTTGCAGACTCTGCACTAAAAAAATAATTAGAGGCTAGTTTAGTATGAAGTCATCCACCATCCACCAGGACTATTTTAACAACCTGCGTTGTCATGCAGCAAATGCGAAACCTACATTTTTCTCTAAAACGGGTTGCACATCATTGCTTAGTTACCAGATGATATTTAGGGAGCTCACTGTCTTGTTTCTCCTACCATAAGCTGCCATTGATAATTTGTCAAAACACTGAAAATGAAGGGTAAAAAATTGACATAGCCTTAACATATTCACATTTAATTTGATAGGAAACGTGATTTTTGTCATACCATTAGTACAGTTTATTCCTTTCGTGGCCTGCTGACAATGAAAAAGTCCTTGGCTGCCCTCATCCCATCAAAAGGAGCAGCTCCTGCCTGTTGCAGAGCTAGCAGCATCCTGAGAGGAGAATTTCCAGCATCAGCAACCTTCTAGTCTTGCTGCTTTCTGATCTTCCACTTGGGACCCACAATAAAACATCCTGCGCACACACCGGTGTATCCCATACCTCACACCAGCTCTCGATGTGGTGAGGGAATTGGAAATGCCCTAAGGCTGGAAAATCCACTGGAAGCATGTGCAAAACTGTCCATGTCTGACAGACATACCAGTGGGATTATGAACACAAATATCTACACATTTTGGCCTTTTTAGCAATCCCAATCCATTTTAATTGCCTGATGTTGCTGTCCATCACTGGAAAGTTTAAAGTATCTGACAGCAATCTGAATTAATAAAGGGGTCCCAGTGCATCAAAATTCACTTTAAATTTTGCAGCTGTGTGCCGTTTATTGGGACTGCTTCCAGACTTGTAGTAAAATAGCTGGAATTATTTTGTGCTGTAATAGGAAAATGAGAATACTGCCATCTAGTCTAGGAAAGACTTTGGGCATTTTGGTTTTTGCCAAACTTTAGAGCAACCATTGAAGGATGCTGCTGCTCCTAACTATGAAATGTATGAGGGAAAAAACTATGAACAAGAAAATATGGTCAGAAAGCTTAAAACTTTTGCTTGACTGAATTGATTCCTAATATTCACTAATAAAGAGGAGAAGTCCAGTACATCAACATTTCTTCACCTTTAGTGGGCTGCTCCCCAGAGCAAGGCACAGAATAAGGCAGTGCCTAATCTCAGGAGGGTAACACAGAAACCACATACCTGTACTCATTCAGGGACCATCTGTAGATGAGTAAAATGTATTTTATGAACAAGAATGCTTATTGTGGTTTCATCCGAAACACTGTGGCCATGCATAACATGAGAACTTACACAGCATGAAAGCTAATACCTACTGTGAGAGCCAGAGTAAATTAATTTGGGATTAAAGTAATATGGTTACTGAGCTTCCAACTGACTTCAAGGGCAGACTTCTGCTACAAAAGACAACAGATCTATCTTATGTTACCCATACTGCAGGGTAATATATGTTACCCAGGTGTTATTTTTCCCATGCCCATGAGTCTGCTTCTATCATCCTTAGCTTTTATGTCTCTGAAAAATGTCTCTCCTCAAACTTCAGTTTTGACAAGCAAACAAAAATATAACATATTAAATAGAGTTGTACTATGGTAACACTGTTTCAGTTTAACTGAAATGTGATATAAAACATTGTCCAGAGAGGTAGCTGCATCTCTGTAAAGAGTCATGAATAATGCATTTTTGTCAGTTATTGCTTCATGAAAGATAAGAAAACTTGTACAGACTCCAACTACTGCTGTAGATCCTAGCTAGCTGAAGAGACTTGGAACAGTAGAAATAGTTTGGGGTTCTCAAAGATAAAGCATAATTAACTGTAGAAATGGCACATCCACACACCCTTCAAAGTCTGCATTTTCTTCTTATGTGGATTTTTCTGCTGGTATAAGCTGAAAAAAATGTGATTTTAGTTTCACAACTACAAATTGGACTGCAGAAAGCCAGAAGCTTAGAACAGTTATTCAAATGAAATGAAGTCTGAGAGGTTATGCATGGAGATTTTGCCTAAAAAACAAGCAGCCACTCTCAAAAGAGGAATCCTACAGCCAAAAAATGGCGTCAAAGCATGCAAGGGAAGTCCTCCCCACTCAGGCACTTTCTCAGCAGTTCCCTGCATGGTGGGAAGTCGTGCTCCAGGAGAATCTCTCTGTGTTCCCCACACACACAACCACGGCAGGCCCTGGGCAGTGGCCCCAGGCTGAGCCCTCCCCAGGCGTACAGCCTCTGCCGGTAGATGCACCAGGGCACAGACCCTTTTGGTGGGGTGAGGGACCCAGGGGCTCCTCAGGGGAGGATCAGGGATTGCAGAGGCAATGTGTTAGAGGTCCTGCCATGACTTTGGTTTGCTCTTGTTAGCAAAATATCAGTCAGTACGTACATTTGTCACACTGTGTTTAGCACTGGTTTTTTGTGTATACATAAACACAAAAAGATCCATGTGTGTATATATGTACAAAGAGAGATATGTAACGGCATCTGTCTTTCACTGTGTATTTTTCATGCTTATTTTACTCCTTTTTTTGCACAGATTTTCATATTTCCTGCTGATAAGTGATTTGATGCTAATGTGAAAACTTAAATGAAGTTGCACCTGAATTAGACCTGCAATCATAGCGGTATACTGATTATCAGTAAGTTTAATTTCTTCTTGTGAAATGAAAATCATGAAATGTAATTTCTTCAGTAGGTCTCCAGAACCACTTTTTCTTTGGTGCCTGTTGGTTGTCTCTGTCTGCAGTTTTCACTCCTAAGTATTCTCAGCCTAAGTTTCTACACCGTCAGTGTTAATCTGAAAGTCCTTCAAACTGGACCACCTTCTTTGTTCTGATTTATGACGGCATTGCCAGTCTTCTGCATATCTGCTTAACTTCAAGCAGCAGGTATTTACATTGGCACGTGTCCAAACATTGACAAAATAAGAAAAGCTGTATTGAAATACACACAGGAGTTTTACAATAAGCTTCTCTTACTATAAACAGCACCAGATGTACTAGAAGAAGTTGTAGAACATTAAACATAAATAGTCGCATAATATCTGGCTTTTCAGAAAAGTTTCTTTCCAAACTGAAGCATCTCATCATCTGACTCATAGATTTTTTTTTTTTTTTGGCTAGCTACTATTGCATATATTATTACTCATACTGGAACACATGCTTTTTCTAACACTACTCTTCCTTTGCACAGATAATATAGGAAGACTGTGTGGTGCCCAGATTCATGTCTCATCAGGTTTTGTATCTTAATTCGGGAAAACATCCACACACCTGCTACTCTCAAACCTACAGATACACTTGCAAACTCACAGGATTAAACTTTTGGCACACAGGTCCAACTCTTTCCTGTTCATTTCCTCGGGACAGAAGAATGTGCTCAGACGCTTTTTTAATCAGAAATACAGTTATGTAGTCATGGTTGGCTGAAACTCATGTTTCTACTGGCCACAGTGGATGCAGCTAGATCAAAACACTTCAAGTTCTGAAGAACTGGCTGTACATAACTTTCTTTTCTGCATATCTCAGGTTAGGTGCTATAATATCAGCAAGACTTGTACATCATTACTACTGCTAATTTGAAAATTTCACCTCCTCCTGTAGCTATTTCAATTCATACACACAGCCTGCATACCAGAGATCAAGATACGACTTCAGTGACCCACTAGAGCATCAATTTATGTGCTCACATGGCTCTCTCATATCTTGTTTCGATTTTGATCTGTTCCAAATTATTCCTGAGGCCATCTCAGGTACCAGCTGACCCAGGAAGTGAGAACTGACTTCTTTCTTGTCCCTCCTGCTGGCTCAGTTGGCTCAGACACAAAAGGTACGTGGAGGAGCCAGGCAGGACAGAAGCACACAGATTAGCTTATTTGAATAGGTAAAACTGTGCAAGAATCATTAACATGTCAAAATTCAAGAGTCAAAGCAGAAAATCTAAACAGAAGGGATAAAATGAACAGAAAATGGACTAAGTGTTTTAAGTTCCAACACTGAATGAAGCAGGTTCATACAAAACTGAAAAACTGGGGTTCAAACCAAAAATTTCAAACCAGATGGAAACTAGTATGAGGAAAACTTAAGATCATAATGACACCATCCTGTCTGGAAGGACAGAGTAACCTCTCTGCAGCATTGTGGACCCTTAATGTGTGCTAAAAGCTGTGATTAAGAAGTGAGGTGCAGCAATGAAGACAAGCTGCTTGGTGGCAGTAATATAGTGCTGCAATAAGACAGAAAAGAATGCAAAAAGACCAAGTAAATCTGATTTAAAATGTTAGTGACTTCAGTGCAAGGTGTGTTTAAGATTTTATGCTTTCTCCTTTTCATTGCTTATTTACCTTCATATATGTCAGAAATATGTGATGTGTTCTGAAAGGGGCTGCTTCAAAAGAGAAACTGTGTTTTCTTGTTCCACTTCTTGTATTTTTAGTATTCCATCAGATCTCTGCCTTTACAGAGAGCTACATTACTGATCCATGCAGCATCCATAAGTATTCTTCATTTTGAAAGAATAGACAAAGTTTATGCATTAAGACAGGAAATAAAGTGAGAATAGGTTTAGATTAGACATTAGGAAAAAATTCCTTACTGTGAGAGTGGTGAGGCACTGGAACAGGTTGCCCAGGGAAGCTGAAGATGCTCTGTCCCTGGTAGCGTTCAAGGCCAGGCTGAATGGGGCTTTGAAAAACCTTGTCTAGTGAAAGGTGTTCCTGCCCACGGCAGGGAAGTTTGAACTAGATGGTCATTAAGGTCTCTTCCAAGCCAAACCATTTTATGATTCTATGAGTCTGTGATTCTATGATTCTATGCCTTGTACAGGGTTTTTTTAAAAAGAGTTTAACAGTCATTTACCAGATCTTTTTAATTAGTTAATTGCTAATAATTGCTAGTTAGTTAATTGCTAATATATTAGCAGCCAGTAAACTAAAACTCCTGCAAAAAAGAGGAGTCACTGTTTAGTTGTCTACCTCTTCAGGTAAGCACCATGGCAGAACCCCTGGGAGACACAGAAACTGCAAACATATCCCATCCCAAATCAAGTGACCAAGGTACTGCCATGACTTTCCTTTCATTAAAAATGATTTTCAAAAATCCTGAACAATGTGGAGCAAACACATTCTTATTATTATTCTGAAATTTTGCAATGCCTTTTTTTCTGATGTGGCACGTTCAAGTTTTATTACTTCCTAGCTCCGAAAAAATGAGAATATAATAATGTAAGCACTCAGAAACCCCAAAGGATACAAATGACATTTTTCTCTTAGCATTCTACATTGGAAGAACTATTTACTTTTTGCTTATTATGCAGGAAAACATGTCTCCCCCAGCTCTGCTCCAGCACAATTTGTACTTGCAAGCATTTTCAGCTTTGTGTTTCTTCCCAAGATTGCCAGTTACGAGAAATACACTCATCAAAATAATTATTTTCACATCTCTTTTTATAATTTAGGTCTACAGCAAAGCTATTTTTTCTAAGGTACAGTGACATCCTGTCATGAGACAGGGCACATCCCATGGGCTATGTCCTGTTTTAAGACAATTTAAAAAGGTGGACACTCTAAAATGAGTTGCCTCTCCTTAGTTTCAGCCAATCGCTTTCCACAAATAAGGGACAAATTTGAGTAGATAAAAGTGAAAAAATAAGAGTTTACTAACAAGAGAAACAGCAATGGAGAAAAAAACCCCACAGTAAATAATAACTAAATACAAAATTGCAAAATCTCACCAATGCCAGGGAAACAAAGAGACACACAAAATGGTGGGGTACCACCCCCTTCCGAGATGGCTGCCCGGACTGTGTGGAGGGAAAGGGAAATGGCACCAGACTCTTTCCCAGATGGAGCCTGCCATGGGCAACTGCATGGCTTGAAAGACAAAGGGAAAATGAATCAGCTCTCTACCCCAGGATGGCACGCCCCAGTTGACCACGTAGTCTAGGAGATGAAGTGGGCCAGATAAAAGAGATGGCGGATAAAAGGAACATTCCCAGGAAAGCAGGAGCTTATGGAGCAGTTCTAGGGGCAGACAAAGACTTGCTGGGGCAGCAACCATTGCTGCCTGACGCTTCCTCCTACCACCTGCGGGACGCCGCGGTGTTGGTGTTGATGCTCGGAGGGAAACTGGTCTGACAGCACCAGAATTGGGTGACCCAGGCTCAGGGACTGGCTCAACCTTAACTGCCAATAGAGTTTGCAAATTTACTTGGAAAGCAGTTTCTGATTAATTGTGCAATTACTTGTGAAATACTGTTGCTACTGTTGCAAGCCCAGAAACCTTCCCAAAACAGAGCCTCCAGCAAATGATGCCAGGCAAAAGAGGAAGGGCCTTGGGTGCCCCGACATTTTAAAGGGACCAGCACCTCCTGCCTGCCCTGCAATTCCAGTTCCAACTGTGCCAGGTCTTAAAGAGACAACAACAATTTTGGGGCACAGATAGACATGGAATACAATGATATTTTGTGTTATCCACAACACCTATTCTGTCACACTATTTGAATATTATGATGGTAGGAAGGAAACATCATCACTGATCTGATGCCTAAAGATTTTTAGCTTTTTTATATATTTGTAGCTTTGTAGATTTTTAATAGATATAGCTGTGTAGTTTCTAGCACCTTCTCACACTTTAGAACAGACATTACTCTGTCTCACATATTATGCTATATTCTTAAAATTCTGCTTGGTCTTATTTTCAAAGAAAAGAATGTCTAACAAGGATGTCCTGTTTTGCACCAGCACCAGAGCTGAAATAATAAGATACTTCATAGACATAACAAGNCCCTAAAAATTGTGAAATTCTGATGCTGGATGTGCTCATAGATATAACATGTGCTCCTGAAACCTTTCATTAAAAGACTGCTCTTTGTGTTATCAATTTTAATTTGGAAAGCTTTTCTTCCAATTTTAGGCAACAGACCTGCAAAGTTCAGAGAGCACCCTGAGTATCCACTGAGTCTGAAGCATTGTGTTTCTGCACAGAAGAGTGCCGTGGTTTAACCAAGCCATCAGCCAAGCCCCAGGCAGCTGTTTGCTCACCGCCCCACCAGCAGGATCAGGAAGAGAATCAGAAGGGTAAAAAACTCGTGGGTTGAGATAAACACAGTTTAATACAGAAAGCAAAAGCCCCGCACACAAATGAAATGAAAGAAAGAATGAATTCACTGCTTGCCACGGGCAGGCAGGTGTTCAGCCATCTCCAGAACAGCTGTACTCATCACACACAACAGTGACTTGGGAAGACAAACACCATCACTCCAAATGTACACTCCCTTCTTTTTTCTTCCCCCACTTTATATACTGAGCATGATGTCACGGGGCCTGGAATATCCCTTCAGTCAGCTGGGGTCACCTGTCCTGGCTGTGTCTCCCCCAACCTTCTAGGCACCCCCAGTCCCCTCTCCAGAGTGGCAGTACGAGAAGCAGAAAAGGCCTTGGTTCTGTGTAAGCCCTGCTCAGCAACAACAAAAACATCACTGTATTATGAACTCTTTGTTCAGCACAGCATCAAAACACAGCCTCATACCAGCCACTGTGAAGAAAATTAACTCAAGTTCAGCCAAAACCAGCACAGAGAGAAAGGGTCCTACCTTTTGATGTGATAACCCATGACATGGAGATGGCGGGGTGTTTCAAACTGTGAAGATTAGTGTTCAAACCTCCATTATGTAAAACTGTTTTTACAATGAATAATTTCCTTATTAATGAAAGAATTCAGAGGAGCCAAATGTATGTATTATTTATATGAATTTTAAGTCTAGGACTTGAATTGTATGAACCATGTGTTTTCAGCCACACAGAGTAAAACAGCTGGTTCCCTGAGGCTGTGCAATCCTCATTTCTCTGTGGAGTGTCTATCTTTTGAGCTCCACTGTGCCATGAATGTTGGACGTCCCTTTCATTATTGGAGTGTGTTGGCTGCTCCTCTGAGCCAAGACGTAAATCTGCATTCACAGCACCTGACTGTTAGCAACTATTCATTTTTGAGAATTTGGGGTTGCCCCTCTTCACTTTTAAATGGTAGGGAAGAAAGAAGTAGCAGTGGTTTCTGACAGTCCCCCAATCTACACATTCTTGAAGGCTGATACAGATCACAGCTAACCCCCAATTAATTATTTGCTGAGGCATTACAATGATTTCTGCTTCAAATAAATAGCATTTTCATATTAATTTTATCAGTGTGGGAAGGAATGGAGTTATATTATGTTCTAGGAGTCACTGGGGGACTTCATCTCACACCCAGAAAATTCCCTGAGTGGGACTTTTTTCACGCAAGTATTGCAAGATCAAATAGGCACGAACCAGAAGCAAAGAGGAGACACCTGGAGCACTTGTATCCTTGCTCTGTGCTCAGATCATTCCAGCCTTTTTGGAGTCATACAGCGTTGTCATCATCTGGGGAAATGGACATTAAGTACTTATTTCTCAAAGTCATGCAGGAGGAAACAGATGACAGTTATGAGAACAATCCTTAATGTGATTAATATGAGCTTCCTTAATATGATTAATAAGCCTTATATCTTCCTTTTGCATTTTTATTTTTAAATTCTGAATAATTTAGAGTCAACTGCTTGGAATAGCATAGCAAATCTCTGCTGGTTCTGACTTTGTTCTTATTCCACTTTAGCCTTTTTCTTATAAAATACGTATAAGAAGACAGAATAGTTCCATCCTGTGACTTCTAAAACTTCTAAAACTTAAGTCAACTTTTTAGATTTTCTTTTAGATCTTTGTGAAAGAAAATTTGATATTTAACCTGAACAATGGTCTTGAATATGCAAGGAAAACTGAAAAAACACNACAGCTAAAGATGTTTTCTGCCTTCCTCCAGCCAATTGCTTTTGCTTGTGCTTCTGCATAGTACAATATAGACAGCAAGACCAATGTCTCCTGCTTCTTTCTAGTTGCTGCACTGCAGAGCAGCAGTTACTCCTCTGGGAAGTCTTTTCCTCTGGCAGAAATTCTTGTTTTCATCCCTGCCACTTTCCAAATTTTCTAATCTGCCACCGTTGTGGTCTGTTTTGTATTTTTTTCCACTACACTGGAGTGTCTCTGGATGCCTATTAGTGCTCTGGGCTTCGGAGAAATCATGGCCCAAAGTGTAAGAAATGAGACGTGTACAGCATATGAATATCATTAAGGGTAAAACACAAAACACTGTCTCCAGAAGTGCTATGTGTGTGCTATAAACACCACCACAATATAATAACTCCTGTACTGTAGAACTCAGGAAGTTCAGCTATGTTTCTGTTGCCTGTGCTCCCCTTAGCAATTAATAGTTTATTACCTTCTGTGTTGCTTAAAGATCTTACATTTCTTGGTGATTTTTCCTTATAGTGATCTTCTATGGCTGCACTACAACCACCTAAGGTGTATGTGTCATTCTTGCATGTTTCTCCTTTTTACCTCAAAATGATTCTGTCTTTGGGGGATTTTTTTTGATATATGTTCATAGTAGAAAAGGAAATGGATGGATTTTAATTTCCTTCATGTACTATTATTTTTAAGTTTACACTTTTTAAAAATATACTATTATTGCCAGAGAGATACAAAATTATTGTTACAAGTGTGTGGAAAAAATTCTGATGTTCCTAAGAGTTCCAGATTTCATCTTACGTCACTAATGACAGAATAAAAGCAATGATAATTAAAATTAAATAAATACTAAAATTAACCATTTTGACCACTAAGGGAAGTCTCTGATCCACAACTGATGCAGCAAAATTGGACTTGCAAAAATCTGTAAAAGGAAAGTAATGAGATGTGTTATCTGTTGCCATAAATTTTGGTCAGGAGTACAGGACACTGCTTTTGTTAGGTTTTTTACTCAAAATGCTTAAGAGATAGAGAGAAGATATATAGAGAAGATCTTGACTATGGGTGGGCTTTTAACACCAGACAAACTGCTTAATGAAGGATGTTTGCTGATTGTATTTGCTCATAGGACAAACCTTAAACTTATTAAAAATCCCATTAAAATCATCATTCTCTATTTTCTTACTATAATTTAGGTAGAAAAGGATTTCTGAGGTCATTCGGGTCTGCTTTGTGCTCTCAGCAGCGGTAATATTAATGGTCAGGTTTTTCATGGCTTAGCCCACTCAGATGGTAAAATACGAGAGGATAGAGATTCCACAATCTCCCTTTCCACCTTGGGAGTCATCGAGTTTTGTGTGAAGTTTTTCCATTTTTTATATAATCTCAATCTCCCTTTTCTTGTTTTGGATTGAATCAACCTTTTTGAAAGACTGACACTTGACATTTTTCTGTCTTCATTGCTCTCTTCACACTGTATGAGGTCAGCAGTGAATAGCAGCTGCACCCGCGAGCCCACAGAGGACTTGTGTCACATACAATGTAAGAACTTGTGCAATCATGTGTCACAGATTGCAGCCAGAACACTGATGGGGAAACTACTGCAGAGAGACATCGTTTCAATACCTACCTGTGCATAACAGTGTTGGAAAAGTAGGTTTGATTGTTCTAACTGTAAGAATTTCAGGTACAATACAGAAGGTTCTACAGATTGTCTTACTTTGAACAAGTTTAAGAATAAAGTTCACCTCTGGTTTTCCTTTGTGGTCCAAACAGCCTCTCCCAGAAAATTTTTTGCAATTGTGTCAGAGCTACCTGTGTATATTGCAGAGATGGACACTAATAAGTTCTGCAAAGATGCTACACATATTGGTTCTTTCAACAAGCGCTGTTCCTCCAGCCCAGCATGTGAGTCACTGTGCTTTATCAGTGTTTGGATCTCCAGAGTGATTCTTACAGGAGTAGAACTGAGCTAAAGGGGGTTGTTTATAGGCGAAAGACACAGTTTTTAACTAACTTTAGTCTTCAGTGTAAAAAAAAATGCAAAACCAGACATATATGCTGTCTGATGCTTATTCTGATTCCACTATAAAAACATTGCAATATCCAAGAGCTACATATCCTTTTAATAGGTTTGCAATTTTAAGTCAAATTTTGTCTATATTTTCACTTTAAAAAGTATGAATGTAATTTATATTTCATGAATACAGTGAGCATGATAAAAGGGATAGACAGTAAGAACAGCATGGTATTTAAAATAAAAGAGTTATCCCTGTGGGTTAGGGGGGATGAATAAACATAAGAACTGAGAATTTGAAAGGTCCAAGCCCTCAGCTGATATAAATTGGTGCTGATACCAGGTGAAATTGTGCCACTTGACACCATCTGGAGTCCAGTGTTACAGAACAGTATGAAATAAAAGGCATAAGCAATTGCTTTTGAAAAGTAATTTGTAAGCTAAAATCATGGAGATAGGCAAAGCAAAGCTCTATGGCTTATAAACGTGACATATTTCTGATAATGTTTCTTCTTTGTGGGGATTTACAGAGAGGATAGAGAAAGTAAACATAGCCTTTAAGAAAAGAAATAGAGGAAAGATGTAGAATATAAACTAGTGACTGAACCCACTTTCCATGGATGTTAACAAAAGAATATGCGAGACAGTCAGTCTTCGCTAATTTTCTCTGACAGATCTGTTGGGATGTATTGGATGATAACTGAGAAAAGACAAAATAATAAAAGGGGAAATCATGGTGATAGATACCAAGTTTCCAGAAGTCTGGACAGCCTATAATGGAGAAAAACTCTTATAATGTTGAGTCTCACTAACAAACATTCTCCTCTATCACATCCACATCCTCTTTTTGTCTTTCATTTCTCTATTTCTTCTCTATCTGTGCTGGAAATTGCTACCTCCCGAATCACAGTGTTTTCATTTATTGATAGAATTTTCCTAGAATAATTTTTTAAATGTTCTTAAATAAGAGTGATGCCATGACTAATAGGACCCATTTGCCTGATTGTTTTTTTTTCCTTTTGTTTTCCTGAAATGTTTTTCTCATAGACCAATATTAAAAAGGGAAATCCTTTCTTTTCAAGAATGTAATTTGAATCTAATCTTAAAAATATGTCTTTTCATCTTCAGATAAACTACTAAGTTGTCAGAAGAATTATTAATTTTTCATGGCAGCAATAGGAAGGAAGGATGTACACTTTTTTTACTGATTCATATATCGTATTTGCTATCTATCTTATCAGTGTTAACAATTACAATGTTTTATTGCATTTTTGAACAGTACAGGATTAAATTTACAGAAGGATAATGTGTAGATTTTTTTTTTAAGTTAAAGGATGTGATCTTAGATATCTGATAGAAAACTGACCCCAGGATTACATTAACTATGTGTTCAGGAAAATTTATTCTGAATGATTAGTGCAGACAACTTTTTACCTGAGGATTGCACTCAGCTGAGTGCAATCTGAGTATGCAGAGCACTAGGCTGACCAATCTGGTCTGTGTATTTCAGAAAACTCTTCTCCTTGTCAATCAAGTAAGTTTTAACATTTGTGTCAGTGCTAGAACCAAGTCAGATTTAAGATCTCCAAAACTGTTAAGCTGAGGAAAAAAAGAAGGGAAGATGGGGTGCTAAAATTTGTCCTGCGTGGAAAACAACACAAAAAAATCAATTTAAAAGACTTGAATTAAAAAAAAAAAAAAAAGAAAAAGGTTTTTAAAGTGAACATAAAAATCCCAAGATGTTTAGAAAGCCAACCTCTGTATTCATACTAATCCCAACTAACTGGCATTATCTCCTTCTACATTTGCTACTGTTTTCCTTTTCCATTTATGTTAGAGACTGCTGCTACCTACAACTCCATGTTGGCATGGAAATAAGAAAATAAAAAGGTGATTGTCTAGAAAATCTTTATTTGGTTGTCAGTGACAAGCAGTGCCACTGCTCTTTTTGGATTCAACTGGAACCGGCAGTTCTATTCCTCTTTTTGATCATTGACCTTGCTGTACAACTCCTAGGCTTTCAAGGGTGCTGAAATCAGAACAGTGTAAAGGCATACTTTAGTGTGATGTGAAACATTTAAGGTAGTGCCGTTTCCCTTTTAAACTTCAAGTAGTTCCTGGTGGCACTGCTTGTCTCAGCTCCAGGGAAGAAAAAGGAGGATGGTGGGTTTGGAAAAGAGGACCTGCATAAAATACAGTACAAGCCAGTATGAGTCTGTGCTGTGCTGGGTGTGACCAATGTGATCTGCTTAAAGCACTGCAGGTTTCCACTCCCAGGCAGTGAATGCTGGTGTCAAACACTGCAGTGCTCTCTTCCTAAGGCCAAGTTTTCAAAATCAGCACAACTATTGTCAC
>VYZQ01004448.1:36359-47778 GCA_013400655.1 Mystacornis crossleyi
TAAAAAAAAAAAAAAAAAAAAAGAGTATGATGGAAAGGAGGGAATGCCTTGCTGTACCAGGAAGGAGGCCTGCACTCCCATCATCATGCAGCTGAGTCTGTGGTAGGACTTGGTTTAGCTTTGTCTTCTCCATTAAAGAAATTCAACAAAATCTGAACCTTTAGCATGAGGGAAAGTATGAAGAAATTCATAAATTCTAGAGAAACAGTAGGAAGACCCGTCAGTGAGGTCAGTGAAAATCTGCTGAACTGAGGAAAAATAATTAAAGTGCTGGAAGGGTCTGATGATCAGTACTTGTATTTAGAGTGCTGCAAACCACTGCTTTGGGAAAGTGAGAGCCATACAAACCCAGAACAGGACAAAGAATTCAACATAGTTTCTTTGCCTTTTATGTGTCAGTTTCACTCCTAGAAGAACAGGAACAGACTGTCAGGCTAATTTCCTTCCCTTTCCTTCATGATACAGAGTTGGAGATGAACTCAGTGCTGTCAAACTGACCAGAGCCAGCTCCCACCAGGAACAGTGGTGGGACTGGAGCTTAAGCAGAACATAGCTCTTTTCTCCAGTCTTAATTGTACATATCCAGATGCAGTCAAGTGTCAATGACATGCATAGTTTATGCTCATTTAGATACACAGGTGCACTTTTAAAGAATTCTAGTATAAATCTGTAAAAATTAATAGAATGAATCCTAGATTTTCTGCAGTTGAAAACTTGTGCTGGTTTTGACAGATCTTGTTTTAAACTTTAAACGTACAATGCAAAAATCATTTGGAGGGACTGAAACATGAAGATAACTAAAATTAAGTCTTTTTTTGGAAGATAGGAAAGAATCACTTTGTAAAATAGAATTTTCATGACACCACATTTTGTGATAGCACTTTATCCCTACTTCCGTACATCAGCTGAGGAGTTAGCTGATGTGAAGCTTTAGAGTGCATTTGAGCCTCTGTCTCTTGTTCATACAAAATACATCTTGATTTCTCTGCTGGGAGATTATAAAAGTGTCTTCCTTGTTTCACCACAGTCTGTTACCTGCAGTCTGCAAAGATCTTTTCCAAGGGTCTGAATAGCTTAATCTAGATTCAGTGATGTCAGTGAGAAGACCCCTGAGTACCTTAGATGTCTTTGGTTTCTCTTGGCATACCAAACACATAAACAAATGAGCAAAGTATTTGCCTTTGCATTGGGTCTCTCATGCTTGAAGGAAAGTGCCCTTGGATCCTTCTGTCTTCCCACGTCTTGCCTGATTTTTTTTTTTTTTGTGCAAAATGAGTCAGAATTATTACAGCCATTTTCTGTCATGAAATTTTATGAACACCTATAATCTGTAATTCCTACTTTAGTACAAATATGTTATTATTCACTGTACAAGCAACCTGATAAATCGTTTCCTTTTTTCCACAGGCTATCTCTATATATCTTACCAATACACAGTGTGACATGTTCGCTTCTCAGATGTCTTGATCTACTAATGTTTTGCTATAAATATTTTCCATTACGACGTCTTCTAATGTGAAAAATATTCATTTTCTTTTATATTTGTTTATTTTCTTATTTGATTACCACTATTCTATGTTTTCTTTTCTGTCTGGGAAGCTTTTAAAACCATCATCACATTTCCAAATTTAGGTACCATTGCCTGCTAACAGGGAAAAATTCCTGCCAGAGCTCATCTCCATTCTCATGCACCCTTCAGTGAAAGACAGTCAAAAGGGACACTGCATACCATAGTGGTATATCCTTTTGACATTCAAATCAGAAAAAATAAAGCAAAGAAACTAAATCAAACCAATAGATTAAATAGATAAACTTTAAAAGGTGTTTTAAAGTTACATGTGCATTCCTTTTTCATTCTTATATATTGACTTCTGCACCTTCTTTGTCGATATACAAAAAAAAAAACAAAAAAACCCCAAACAAACAAACAAACAAAAAAACCCCACAAAAAAACACAAAACAAAACACACAACACCAAGAAAACCCCCAAAACCAAACAAACCAATTACTTATAGTAATTTTTTACTAGAATTGCTGACTGATTGTCACCGACTGTGGAAATGTTGATATGTCACGAGAAGGTTCCTTCTGGTACTTTCAATTAGACTGCTCGAAAAATCCAAATTTCAGTATTTTTAATTTACTGTTTAAAGTCCATTGTCATGATATTCCAAACACAATTTTCTGGTCTCTTGAGCCCCAGCAATCACCCAATCTTCTGGTTACTCAATAAAACTGAAGAGAAAATTTCAGTCTTTTAATGTTAATTTGTAACTTCCCCACAAGAAACATCATCACAACGGGCACTATCAGTGTTGCTGTTGAAAGACACTCCAGAGGAAAATTATTTAATTTACTTTGACCATCAGCTGCAGTTATCTCAGAAGTGACAGACAATTCCAGTCAGGCTGAACATGTTATTTGCCCAGGCTTCCCTTTCCTAGGCTTTGTAGGATGCATGTATAACAACCAAAGGACTGTGATGATTATATCGTCTTACTCTGACTTAGATCTCCACTGCTCATCACTTGTTTTTCTTTGATTTATAAATGTTGGTGTAGAAATGTTTTCTTTGCCTTGTTTTTTGGTGGCTGACAGCAGGATGAGATTCAGTATGTTCTACCTGAATTGGAACATACATTTACACCTTTTTACCTTCCAGCTGTACAGGAGATGGCTACAATGATTGCAAGAGGTGCTGATCTAAGCAAGCAGGCAGTGTTATGAACCAGAGTAGAACCAAGGGGACATACGTGTTTTTAAGACACTATGTCCTTGGATTGTGATGCTGTCATAGAAAGGTTGCTTTCTATCATGTGCTCAGTTCTTCAGATTTGAAGGACTCCTACTTAGAACTACCATTGTGTTAGAGCTGGTATACTACTCCATATTTCACAATTATTACAATTTTCAATTAAATTTAGTACTTGGTCCAATTGTACATCAACTGTAATGAAACTGAACATTTTCATTTATTCCATAGGTTCTGGCAACTTTCTGTCATTTTTCTTTTCCATATGTGATGAATTTACATTAATAAAATTGTTAGCTTTCTTTGGATCGTTTTCATTTTCAGTAATACCACTTTGTTTTAAAAGAAGATGGCAACAATTCTGTCTTTTTGTCTCCTTCAACCTTAGTCTGGACAATCACTTTTAGCTTTGCCAATGTGAGCTCTCTTTGAATGTCTTTTGAAGCTCTCAGTGTCTTTCTTGACTTGAGAACAGTACTTGTAAGATTCTTTGTGTATGATATTTCTTTCTCTTACAGATTTCCAGGTTTTAAGATTAATTACACCTGCAATACTTATTTCCTTTCTTTCTCTGCTGAAAACGGTAGGCAGGAATATAATTACAACAAGAAAAGGACTTGCAAGGTAAATGCTGGTTTTACATTTACTGAAACCCTTATCAAGGTAATAGCGTAACAATGGTCAAATGAAGCACAGTAAAATATCCTCACCTATTCCTTTCAGGCTTTTCTGTGCTCAGTAATGGAGAGGGCATGGCTCTAGTAGCAGTGAATTGGTCTCTTCTGTGATTTGAGACTACCATAAACACGTGTGGAAACATCCATTTAAAAACTCTGGTTCCTATCTCTAGTGTGGTTTTGAAGGCTGTTCTTTTGCTCTGCCAAACCTTAATATGTGCCTCAAGTGAGATCTTTAACTTATGCGTGACTGTACAGGAGGGAAAAAGGTTTTCATGTAAACCCTTCTGTCAGGTGCCCAGGCTGGAGTATTCCACCCACCCCACCACCAGCCAGGCACTTGGTGGCTTGTACCCAGATGTCAAGCCCAGGTCTTCAGAGGACAGGGGACAAAACACACCAGCTTACCAGTTTTTCTTGTGTCTCTGGGGTTATTCATAGGTTGAGGGCCATGTGCAGTCTTTGGATTGCATTTTTGCACCATACTGGTGCTGACTTATATTTGCACTTGTTTCTAGTACATACTTTTGAGATACAACAGAATACATCTTGATATGCAAGCAAATACATCCTGAGATATAGCTAAACTGCTAGTAAACCACCGTACCATTTTTCAGAGCCTGATAATTACACTTGTGGTTCTATGGCAGTAATTGAACTTTCTTAACATCACAGAAAATTCAGGAAGGTTTAAACTACCATTCTGAAGAGATGGCCCTGTTGGTTATTCTGTGCTGAGAGATCACATAATAACAAAATCACTGAGGTTGGAAAAGACCTCCAATGTCATTGAGTCCAACTCTTGACCAATCACCACCTTGTCAACTAGGCCACAGGACTAAGTGCCATGTCCAGCCTTTCCTGAAATACCTGCAGAGATTAATGAATTCACCACCTGCCTGGGGAGTCCAGGGCTTGACAAACCTTTCTATGAAGAAATTTCTTCTCATGTCCAACCTGAACCTCACCTGGAACAACTTGAGGCAATTTTCTCTTGTCCTGTCACTGGCTGCCTGGAAGAAGAGGCCGAAGCCCCCTGGCTACACTCTTCCTTTGGGCAGTTGTCAAGAGCCGTAAAGTCTCCTGTGAGCCTCCTTTTCTCCAGGCTAAACACCTCCAGCTCTCTCAGCTGCTCCTCATAGGACTCATGCTCCAGACCCTTCCCCAGCTCCGTTGCCCTTCTCTGGAGTCACTCCAGCACCTCAATGTCCTTCTTGCAGTGAGGGACACAGAACTGAACACAGAATTCAAGGTGTGGCATTGCCCTGGTCCTGCTGGTGATGCCAGTCTTAGAATTACAAGCCAGGCACGGTTAAGGGATAAAAGGGTTTTTACCTCGATATTTAAGAAGGATTTTTATGGTGTATTAATTCGTCAAGGTGAAATATACTGAAATATACACACTCAGTATATCGCGTTTACAATTTTATAGACTTAGTAAATTAGTATATCTGACAAAGATTCTCTAATGAGGAGCTTAAATGAATGGTGTGACATCTCTCTATTCTAAAATACTTCTTCTCAGATGGGGCTTGAGTCTAGTATACAAAATACGTTTTAGAGAGAGGGTCTTGGTTTTTCAAGATAGCGTAAGGCTTTCTGGCCCTCAGCTGTGAGGCTTTTAGGACGTTTGGTCTTCTGGCCTAGCAGAATACCAGGACTATGCTAAGATATCAGGCTTGAAGAATTGTAAGTATGTATGTTAAGAATACTAAGAATACATAAAAGGTATATAAAAAGAAAAGGCAAAAAATTATCATGGCATCACTATTGTTGATCTAGACCAGGATGTCATTGGCTTTCTTGGTCATCTGGGCACAGCTGGGTCTTTTCAGGCACTGTTACCAGCACCCCCAGGTCCTTTTCCACTGGGCAGCTTTCCAGCCACTCTGCCCCAGCCTGTGGAGCTGCCTGGGGTTGTTGTGGCCCATGGGCAGGACCCAGCATTTGGCCTTGTTGAAGCTCACACCACTGGCCTTGGCCCGTGATCCAGCCTGTTCAGATCCCTCTGCAGAGTCTTCCTATCCTAGATCCTACCTCTGGATACCAGATGACAAATGAGGCCAGACGTCACATATTTCAAGAAATAAAAGCATTATTCTTCAAGATCAAGCACAAGCAGCTCCTTCCCAGTGTGGCACAAGAAGCGTGCTGTCATGACATACTTCAGCAGATCTTCGGATGTGAGCTAACCACCTCCTCTTTGTTTCAGTTTCTGCATTCAGAATTCTCTGATCAATCTCTTTTTACTAGGAGCCACATTACATTAGATTTCATTTATAATATTATAAAGAGCAATATATTATTTATGAGTAATATATCAAGTCAGATTACATGCAGGCAACCTCATACCAAAATTCAAGTCACCTATGAGACAGATCAGTAAGTGACAAATATTTTTGCAAATAAATAGCACAAAAATTGCTAAGTGACTCTAACCTGGAATAACTGGTGTTGTCCTACCGCATACAATATGCAGCATCTTTAACAACATGCTGAATTGGAATAATTGAGACTGTTTACGTGTCCTCAAAACAGCTTCTGCTACTTCGTGACTTCCTAGTTATGCTAACTGTTGTGATATTCTACGGCACAACAGCTAGCCTTTCCGCAGTGTTTGTGCCCAACAAAATCCTTCAGCAGTACCCTGCCTGCGGTACAAAACCCATGTGTTTTCAGACTGAAAGGTCTGAAAATCAAACAATCAGCTAGCCCTACTTTTCTGACACTCCACTTCCTTTCTACACATTTGAAAAATAATTTACACCCAGGTTTAATTAGGATAGAAAGTTGTCTAACGCATTGAGTGAGGGTGTGAGCTTCTGGGACTAAGGGCTGCAGCCCCTCCATAAACAAATGAGTGCAAGCACAGGGTATCACGTCATGCTGCTGGCCTGACAGTCTGACTGCAAAGGTCCCTTTAGGAAGAACTGAATTTACTTTGATAGTATAAATAAAGAGATGACTATGTAAAACTGTGGGGATTTTTTTAGTGCAAAACCAAATATCAGCAACCTCTTCTATTCAGCTGTCTCAGCCCTATGGTACCAAAATTTCGCTGAACTTTGGAATATTGTTTTGTCTGGCCATGGCTTGAAGACATATTTTCTTAACGGCTGATTGCTGCTGACAATACCATATGAAGCATCATTTTTAAGTTAAGATTTTAGCAGTCTAAAGTATTTTTGCTGAGTCTTTGGGATAAATATAAGAAGAATTTTCCCCCAAATGAAAATGTTGACTTTTACAAACTCCCTTGTGTTTGAAAAGATATTAGCAAGAAAGATTTTCTTGCAGTGATCAGAAAATTACTTAAATGTATGGAGAAGAGTTAACACACAAAGAGAGACAAGAAACATGTTTCCTTAAATAATACATCACAATTTTTCATTCACTGGTGAATGATGAATTCTTCCAAGTATTCTCTTTTAAGGCAGACAGAGTCAAAAATGTATATAAAAACATCATAGTCATAAGAGAAAGTCTAAAAAATACCAAAGGAAAAAATATGTTCCTTATTTTTCTTATTATTTAATTGATGGGCTAGGGATGTATATGTAAAAGTAACATACTGCATTTCTTTTTTTCCTAGATAGCAGTTCTCACTGTATTTTAATCATTCTTTGATGTTTCTGTCAACAAGCTGAAACTGTTGGGACTATGGTGCTTCGCCCTTCTGGCTGTTTTCCCGGTTACAAAACTCTCTAAACGGAAAAGCTTTGTCTGCACTTGGTATTTTTATTATCTCCAGACTTTCCTGCCATCAAAACAAAAATAAAACCATATCATTGTCTAAATGTCTATGCAAAAATTGATTAGGATCACTAGTAAAGGTTTGCATAAAATTATTTTCTTTTATGTGACACCTCAGCTTGAGCAGATGAGAATCTCTTGCACCCACTTGTGAAAACATCTTTTGAATGACTAGCTTCACTTCAAATACATGGCTGTTTGGACAGTACAACAATGACAAACAAACAGAAGAACAGAAGAACAAAGGATGCCTGTAATAGGAGACCCGAGAAAGTACTTTGTGAAATTTGTATATTGCAAGTCCCTGTAAATAGACTATAAACATAATTCCAGGGCTGATCTTACTACGTTTAATTTGTTGCAAAGTCCTTTGATGTTACTGCGGTGGTCTGGTGGTGGTAAGCTGTAACCTTCCAAAAGCATCTCCAGCTAGGAGCCACTCAGCAGGCTACTACACACACAGGCACACACAAACTGGATAGCTTCTGCAGTAAATCAATGGCAAAGGGTCCACGGAAGAAGTTTATTCCAGCCACACGCGTAGAGTAAATCCAGGCAGGCGAAGGGAGAACAAAAAGAGGACAAAGAGAGAGAGAAAGTGCAGGGACCGGCTTTTCATATGGGGTGGGTGGGGGCGGAGAGAGAGCACCAGGGACCAATAATCTGGGGGCAGGGGGTGGTGTATAGGCGAGGCTAGGGTGTGGGAGTCAGTGAGGAAACTCTGAGGGAATGGTGAGGGAGCAAGGACCAATGCGGGGAACAGGGAAACAGGAGAACCTTCCAGATAAGGTAGAAAGGGGAGGGGAGGCCAATGGGCCAACCGGGGAAGCAGAACTGGGGTCCATTTGCATGATGAAGCAAAGCATTGTGGGAGAGGTCTTTTCTGTACCCTAGGGGTGCCTCCTAGGGCTCTCCCCTCCAGGGGACCCTTGTGATCCCTCGTTCAGCAGGCCCACTGGCCTCCACACTTTGATGTTTTCATTAAGAGATTGTCTGCTTGTCTAAGCAATAATTTTTTTTCATTTTAAACAATAATCCTATGAAATTTGAGANAGAGTAAATCCAGGCAGGCGAAGGGAGAACAAAAAGAGGACAAAGAGAGAGAGAAAGTGCAGGGACCGGCTTTTCATATGGGGTGGGTGGGGGCGGAGAGAGAGCACCAGGGACCAATAATCTGGGGGCAGGGGGTGGTGTATAGGCGAGGCTAGGGTGTGGGAGTCAGTGAGGAAACTCTGAGGGAATGGTGAGGGAGCAAGGACCAATGCGGGGAACAGGGAAACAGGAGAACCTTCCAGATAAGGTAGAAAGGGGAGGGGAGGCCAATGGGCCAACCGGGGAAGCAGAACTGGGGTCCATTTGCATGATGAAGCAAAGCATTGTGGGAGAGGTCTTTTCTGTACCCTAGGGGTGCCTCCTAGGGCTCTCCCCTCCAGGGGACCCTTGTGATCCCTCGTTCAGCAGGCCCACTGGCCTCCACACTTTGATGTTTTCATTAAGAGATTGTCTGCTTGTCTAAGCAATAATTTTTTTTCATTTTAAACAATAATCCTATGAAATTTGAGACAATGTTAATTAAATTATACTGATAGGATGTCATAACATGCAGAATACACGAACATAATTTGGATGAGTTCCTTTTGTGTGAAGGCAGGTCAAATTGGAGGGATTTATTCATAATTTCAAATCTCTCTTTGCTTATATATTACAGACTTAGTGTTACAAAGGAATTGCTGTATTGTTTAGATCAATTTGTCTCTAGAAAGTCAGGCCAAGGACCATTCACAATCATTTAATATCACTTTGAGTCTCATTGCAGAACAAGATCCCAGACATGGATCTCTGGTGGCTGCAGGAAAAGGCTTTTTTGATTCACTTGCAGGTGTCTGTTATAGAGTTTGGGGTTTTTTTACCCCTATTGTTTTTCTTCTTTGGGATTTATTTACAAAACAGTGTTCAACACTTTGATGAACGGTTGAACATTTCGAAAACTCAGAGCCTTTTTTTAATTAATTGACAAACTATAGGCTTGTGATATTGTTCTATACAAGTAAACTAGTTTTTATTAAGTCTAACACTGCTTAAAAGGATATTTTAATCTCTGCTCCTTTCATGTATTAATACATTAGCCATCACAGTGAAGTAATTCTTGACAGAATCCCTTGTAAGCATGTGTTGTTGTTAATGTTATACACAGAGTTAGTCTGAGATAACTGTTTCCGCCTTTAGGGGTGTTGCTTTTTTTTTCATTCATGATCACAGAGGAGGCCTAAATCCCATACATGAGTAATAAAAAGGATTTTTTTATCTCTCTGCTTTTCACATACAAAGAATCCCCTTTATATTAGTTATACGTAAGATATAGCCAAGTATGTTTGTACTCAAAAGTGTACTTACAAGGCTGAGATAAACAGAGACCTTAAAAAAATTTAGGACGGTGACACCAGAAATGAGTCACATTTCCAATAGACACAATACATCTAACCTGACATACACCAGAGGACAGTCTAAGCACTGCTTTTATCAGAAACTCTTCTGAGATAATAAGGGTTGTCCCAGATAGCAAATAATATTTCATCTTTATATTTTTCATCATCTTCTGGGTAAGAAATAATCATCTTTTATTTCCTGGGTCTGTTTATCTTTCAGTGATGTGGTTACCCTGAAGTGAACGTATTTGTCTTTGGTTTTTGTGGTGTGCTGAGCTAGTTCACAGTGTTCAGTAGATTCAGTATTCATAAATTCTGTTAGAAACATGATAGATATTAAAAGAGATTAATTTTGTTGACTTTTTTTTTTTATATAGTCCAATCAGGATTGTCTTTTAGTACCATTTCATTGAAGGAATCTTTACTAATACTTAAGCTTTTCCATTCTGCAAATTTTTGTGATACTAAGGAAGATGTAGTGTTGTAGAGTGACACTTCCATTGCCCTGGAATGAATACAAGTAATTAATTTTCTTCAGGTGGAACAATTAGAAAAATTATCTTATTTCTTCATGATTATTTCCTCTCAGCAGTTATCAGTAATACTTGCTATTATTGAGGAAAGCAGAGGATGCAACACTGGCCTTATTGATGAATACCACTGTAGAAGAGCAGACAATGATTTTAGATGTTAGAATTGAGAGTCACAGAAGAGTACTTGTGTATAAATTAATGAAAAATTGTAAGACTGCTTTCAGTTACTCAGATAAGGTAAAAATAGGGAAGAGCTGCAGATTACCCACACTGCTCTGTTTATTTATAAAACCTGGCTAGTTTTAAAAGTTAAATTAGTTCACTTCTGCCTAACCTGCACTTTGCCACTCTTAGGAAGAGGACTAGGAACATTGCAAAGATAACTTAAGTCAACTCATACCATTGTTCAATGGTATAACTGCTGCCTTCTCACATTGTGGAGGTCCACCCCCTGGGGGGACGTGCCTTGGGAGTGAAAGCATGGTTACCCAGGGTATCCAGACTCCCTGCTCTCTGGTCACATGTACGCCAGTCCTGGCCCTCATTCGCCATTTCAAATGTACCCCGCCCAGAGAATCCTGCATTTAGGTTGGTGATCCCATGATTCTTGAGTAGTCTGGAGCAGTAGTCTGTGCTGGAGCCTCCAGCCATGAGGCTGGGAGAAAAATAAAACATCTCTGAATATCTGTCAAAAATATAATTCCTGATTCTTTCCATGGGCAAATCTGTCTTCTAGGAAGGTTGCAGGAGACCCCACTGCAACATTACATTTCTCACCTCCCCATATATGTTGTCCTCTCCAGTCCTCTCCTTCCCATACTACCTTCACTCCAGCCCTGGCTACTCAATCTACCCATTCAGATTCCTTCATGAGTCAGTTCAACTCAGCAAAACCTCAGAAAACTAACCCAATTTCCTGCTGGCTTACTCAGTACTTCAGGGTTGAACAGCTGCCAGAGCTGGCACGAGATCCACAGCAGTGTATACCCAGAGGAAAGAGATGGTCTTTCCTTCCTTTGGCAAGCTCTGAAGTATTAATTTACTTTATTGCATCTCCCCAAACCAAACCTTCAGTGAATTTCTAGATTTTCTGGGAAATGTTGTGAGGGGAAAAAAGAACTGGCAGCTCCTCCAGTGAACAGCAAGGAGACACGCATGCTGACTTCCCAGCTAAAGTATGGGAAAATGGGTTGACATGGTTAAATTCTGCACTCTTCACTGACCTCAGACCCAAGAGAATTCTTCAATGTGAAGTAATACAGATTTCCAGATGTTTAA
>VYZQ01004449.1:4807-23458 GCA_013400655.1 Mystacornis crossleyi
CTCTGTGTCTTTTCAGAAACATTGATCCCTGTAGCCCATGCTGACTTTGCTTTCCATCTAATTGCTTATTCTCTCTTTTGCCTTTCCTCTAGAATCTTAGCTTATCCTAAGTTTTTCCACCTCCATAGCTGTTACCTACCACATTGAATCACTGCAGAGCTGGAGAAAGATGCAAATAACTCTTTGTGCCAGCTGCCTCTTATCAGCTCAGCCAAAGTAGGGCTGAATGCCAGAAAAACAAGAAACAGAAGGCAGGAAGGATAAAAGACTGGAACTATGGGCAGAACATGAAATATCTGCAGCCAAGAATGTAGAGAAAAACTACTTCTGCCCACACTACCTTTATTTTTCTTATCCCATTTTGTCATAGCTATTTATATATTTTTTTTTAATTCTGATCTAATGAAAGGTGATAAATCAAGAATTGATGCTGCTCTGTAACACTGCAGGATCCAAGTGATTTATTGCTTTTTTCTGTTCTTTTTCTGTAACCCATAGGTCAGAAAAGAAAATATTATAATTTGTGACGAAGGACAAAAAGAAATCGTGTTATATTATGCCGAAGCAAAACCAACAGGTGAAAGTTCAAGTATCAAAGCAATGATACAGACATCCTTCCACCCTTTTGCTGCCTTCTCAGTGTCCATGTCCATGGACAGGATTTGCTCTTAAAACTGAACTCAAGTTCAATTAAAATTTGAATGAATCTCAGGGTTTTTCTAGCTCCTAACCTCAGATCTCTGATAATCAGGGACAAACAGGCCCTACAAGCTAAGACTTTTTCTGCTGCCCATAAGAGCAATGATCCATAACATCCAGTTACATTGCAAGGATCCATTCTTGTAGCTAAAAATTTCATTTCATGAGAAATTTTATTGTATGGTCTTTCTCTACATTTCTTCTCTTCTCCTGCATGGAACTCCTAATGCTGACAGTGGTTCACACCCCTCACAGCATTCAGCTGTTCACAAGAAACCCAGCAGAAAAGACAAGACTTCACCTGCAGCCTGGTATCAATATATGCCAGGCTTATAGCTAGGCCTGCAACAGAAGATATATGGAATATGCATTTATGTGAATGAGAGCAGAAGTTATTAAAAGTGGTTTTGTATATCTGTGAGAAATATTTCAAGGCATAACTCACCGGTTATTTTTGTTTTTCTTTTCCACAAAGCAGAATTTAAATAAAGAGGGATATCTCAACAAATTTTGTACAAAAGTGTACTAGACTAGACTAAATGTGAATTTATTATGTAAAGTGAAAGCATTGCAAGAGATTGTTCTGTACAGCTTTATGTCAATGGAGTTCTGATGCCTATGTCCTTCCACAGCTGTTGGAACAGGATTGTCCAAGTGTCACACACGCACACACACACACACACACACACAGACATTCTTTGTGGCATGGCATACTTTAAAGGAATTGTGCAGGCAAGTACGAGTGGCTAGGTGTACAGAGTGGGAGAGAGTCATGGGTTCAGAGTGATAACAATTATTCTTTGATGAATCCTTGTTCATTTAAGATGCAGTACATCCTAGTCTGCTGCATTTTAGAAGAAAATCAGAAATGTGTAGCATATTTCCCAGGGCAGGTAAAAGATTGAGTTCAGTTTTGTCTAGCTGATGTACTGAAATTCACACCAGTGCTGACAGGGATAAATGCTCTGCCTGGAAAATGGCAGACCGCACAGAGATGTATTTGTCATTAAAATTACCCAACTGATCATTTGTTAAATGTGAAGTGTGACCACCTACTTCTAAATATCAACAACACATTTGATGAAAAATTGAAATGTGGCTGTTTTAATGTCAGTGTTTCATTTGCCACAGAGATTAAACAGCACCAAAACCACAAGGATCCTTTGCGGGGTTCATTGTCAGTAATTTAAGGTATGGCACTTAAAATTCTAGAAAACTGATTAATGCTATAAAACTAGTAAAACTATTTTCTGAAAGAATATATTTCATTCTCTTCAAAAATAATAAACATATTTATATATGTCCTTACACGGTTGTTTATTAAATTAAAAACACAATGTGTGTGAAAATTTAATGGAGTGAATAATTCTTTTTTCCCCTACTTGGTAATGATTCATCATCAAGATCTAATAGAACACAACTTTCATCTCTCCCAGGAGATTCCACACTCTTTACACTTGCAAATATCAGTATACTGAACTTCTCAGTTGTGCAGGGGTGCAGGCTATGGTGTTTAGGAAAAAAAGGATTCATGCCAGTTGTGACATGAGCATTTACTATATCACTTTCATAAAATGTAGTAAAAAATCTTCAAGAAGAATAAAATGAGGGTAAAGGAACTTGTATCTCCCCTGCTTCCAGTGGCACGAAATTTTCACAAAACCTCCGTCTTCATTTTCCAAATAATAAAATACAAAAGCGTGAGATTTTTGTGATGCATCACAGAATTCTTACACTGGTGGCTTTCAGTTATTTCTGAGACTTTCTGATAATTAAATATTATGGATGGGGGCATACTACACATAGTCACCCTTGGTGTGTAGTTGCGGTTGTAGATGAAAATTCAACAGTGTTTTTGTGATATTTCCTCTTTCAGAGAACCCTCTCATCCTCAGCATCACATCTGATATTTTCTGTTCCTGCCATATACTTGACATCCATCTTGTGAACCTGCCTGCATCTTTTTTCAACAGTTTCTGTAATGGGAAAACATTCAGTGAAGTAGATATTGGGATTTTCTGGGGTTTTCAAAACTCCACATTCCCCTTGTCCAGTGTCAGTACAATGGAATAGGACCAGGTTTTACACTCAATCCTCAGGTTCAAAAACCAGTTTAAAAGTAATACCAGACTGTGACCTGCCCATCTGCAGTCAGCCTACAATAACTTTAATATGTGAGATTGCTCTGGAGTGCTGGGAGCAAGACTCACTTTGGTGGCTCTAGCCTCTGGTCCTCTAAATATGAAAACTGATGGAAAGGTAGAGACAGAACTAAACACATTGTGCCTTTGTACATAGATCCATTAGTTTCTATGTTCCACAGATCTATTAGTCTCAGTGAAATGGGAGTTAAATATCACTAGGGCAATATGGTTTAATCATTAGAATGGTCTTAGCTTTTAAAAATGCACACTTCTCCCCACAGAGTTTATTTAAACAAAAATATAATAATTTTCAACTTTTTTTCTAAAATAAAGAAACAGTTGTAGTAGGTCCCTCACAGGGTCACAAGTCCTGCCACCAAACCTTTTCCTGCATGGGCTCCTCTCTCCATGGGCCTGCCAGAACCCTGCTCCAGAACAGACTTCCCAGGGGGTCTCAGCCTCCTCTGAGGCATCCACCTGCTTTGGCATGGGTCTCCTCCAGGGGCTGCAGGGGAATCTCAGCTCTGGTGCCTGGATCACCTCCTCCCCTTCTTCTGTTCTGATCTGGGTGCCTGCAGAATTGTTCCTCTCACATATTCTCACCCTGCGCTCCTCTGGCTGCAATTACACCTGTGCAATAACTTTTTTCTCCTTTTTAAATACATTATCACAGAGGTGCTATGACCATTTCTGACTGGCTAGGCCTTGGCCAGCAGCAGGTCCATCTTGGAGTCATTTGGCATTGGGTCTGCTGGACATGGGGGAAGCTTCTGGCAGCTTCTCACAGAAGCCACACCTGTAATCAAAATCTGGCTACATAAGCCCAACACAACAGTGAACTGGTGCTAGATAGTCATATAATCTTGGAAAATTATTGTCTTCTGCATTTAGAATTACATCTTTTGCTTTTACCTGTTTCTTGATGATATGAATAAATCAATGTGACAGCACTGTAATTTTAAGGACAATGTTCAATGTGGCAAATTGTACATAATGGTAAAAGTAAGATGACTGCCACAATATAACTGAATGTATTTATTATATTCAATATATTTAAACTGAGAATTAGAGTTTATTATGATTATAAGTTTTAGACAGTCATTCTTCCTGGTTCACATTTTCATTTTCCAAACAGAAACTACTTTTGAAGTGAGCATTTAAGGGACCTTTTAGTTACTTCTTTACAAGATGAAGCTCTGATAATTACAAAAATACTTGCATTTTAGTCATTGTTTAAATACTAACAGCAAAATATTTGACTTAGTATTGATTCAGACAACTCGTTTTAATGGTATGTCATGAATGTCTAATGGAAATTTAAATAATTTGTAAAAATAACAATTCTACAAATTGTTTATCTTCTTAAATTAAACCACAAAAGCCAACACACTGAGAAATCTTTACATCCTGCAATCCCCATCAGGAAACTGTTGTATCAGGAAAAATTAATTTCTTATAGCATATAGGTATATTTTACTTGTCTAGCTCTTCCCATCGTGCTTTCCCTATACTCTCTGTTTGGTTTTGAAGTAAAATACACAGTAACATGGCTGTAAACCTGCCTTGACAACAGCTGTTGCCCATCTCTCTGTCTCTTTTTCAATATTATATGGTGTTTTAAATAAATGAAAATCTATCAGTGTCTTTAACAACATTGCTCTGGATTCTAATGATTTAAAAAAATAATAAAGCAAAAGCAATAGAAACCAGAAGCAAAAAGGAAAACCAAAATAAAATGCATAACTGTTGAATTTCAAACATCCATCTGTAGAGTGTCTGTGTAGCTCTCAATCCTTTCTTTAATTTGACATGTAAATTGATTAGAAGAGGTCTACAGATGCAAACGTTTCTCATACCAGTAACACAGGAGTGACAATCAGCTATCCATTTTTTTCCTATTACTGAAAACTTTGCTGCTTAATTCCATTCAATCTTGAAAGAAACATGAATTTATAACAAAAGGATATATATTTTACTAAAATTAACAAAATATAGTTATTAGTTAAGAGGGAAAAAAATTACAAGATAGGCTTTATAGACAATTCTTTTCTTCTATAAATACTACATAATTGCTGCTGCTAATTACAAAAAAACCCTCTCAATCACAAATATATAATCAAAACAACTTGCCAAAAAAGTGTGTCTTTATCTAAACCCCTTGATTTTCTTGAACCTTCCTTTCATTATCAAAGCATATCCTGATTTTCATTAACCACTCATGCCTATGAGTTCTGCAAATGACCTGGCAAACAGAAAAGATGACCCTGAAAGCTTGAAGAGAGCACATTATTACACTTCTATTACACAATTTCAATCCTGAGTCAGATATTTGAAAAATGCATTGCAGTTCTGGGATATTTCGAACATTGATCTATTATTCTGAACCCTTAACGTACATCCTTCAGAAGGAAAAAGCCAACCCTGTAATGTTTCTTTGTTAGACACAAAAGCCCTTTTTACTTTCACATAGATTAAAGCATGTTGGCTGCAGACTCTCTCTCTCCTGAGACCACTCTTGTGAAATGTGGGAGAAAGGCAAGTCTTGCCCTCAGTTTTTGCAAACTAATACCAATACAGTAATACACTCTGAAATTGTTTTAATAAGGTATTAAACTTGAACCACTTGTCCCTCCTGGAGCTCTTTTTTCTTTAACTAATAATTACTGTAATGATACAATGCTAACATGCTTAGAATTGGCAAGGCAACCATTTCTTTTCATAAAAAAAATCCTTTCTTCTAAAATCTGAAAATATTATTAATTAATGGGGGAAAAGATGAAAATGACACAACCCAGTGGTATTTGTAAACTATGTAGTGTTAGAAGTAAATAGAGCCTCGGAAAGGCAATAGCCCTAGAGTCAGAACTCTCTCTAGATGAAACATTCTGACTTATGTCTCTGATGTTCATAATTCAGAAGAGAAACGAGGCTTTAGGTTTCCTATCTCAATACCTTCACTATTTTTTGTCTTCAGTGATTGGGTTTTTCCTCTGTTTGGAAAAGAAATAATTCCATCCTAGCATGTGTATTCGTCCAATTATGTTTTGCTGCAAGATGGACAGTTTAAGTTAAAAGATATAATTGTAAATGTGTTGGCTGGTGTGAACACTGTCTAGAGAGGCTTGTTTTTAAGTTCCATTTTATGAACAAAACCAGATGATACATGACTTAGATATGCATTGCACTAAATAAGATGACAAATGAACAAGGAATACAGCTGCATTCACTAACAATTCTGTTACTCCAACATTAGATTAAAGCACTCCTGGAAGGGTGCAGCCTTCATTTCTCCACTGCTGTGAACTATTATTTCCATACATAGCTGAACTTATGTACACCTTCTGTCTCTAGAGGTTTACAGTTTTGTGTTAGCTTTGGTGCTCTGCTGCTCTGTTCCTTTTTTTCCCCTTGTTTCCTATGATAATTTACAAAAGAAGGGTTGTGCATTTAACATGAGTTTGTAAGCATCAGACATAATCACATCAGACATAATCAGAAAAATGAGGAAAATAGAGCACAAACCCTGTTCTCAAATTTTGTTAATTTAACAACTGAAATTCAACTTCCGTAATTTGTGGACCTTCACAACATGGTCTAACATATCTGCACACTACAAGATTTCATGTGATAACTCTGTCCTTTACTCTTTGCAAGGAAGTGAGAAAGCAAAAGTCTGTTTGGCAAAAAGTCAATTTATGTTCATTTGGTCCAAGTTGTAGCAGCAGGACTGGGCAGCACCACAAAAACATTGCTCACTTGCTCATCTACTCAGGAAACAGAAATAATACAACATGACATCTCTTCGATCACTGAGCTTGAAGGGTGACTGCTGAATATCAAACACGTGCTAAAAGCTACTGAAAATCCTCAGTAATAAGAAAGTTTAAAAGAGTCAATGTTCTGGTAACACATTCAAGTAGATCTCTGTCTAGTCATTATAGAAATTATGAAATGAGATGAGAAGTCTCTTTTCCTAACCTCAACAGCTTGTGTCTACCCTTTGTGCCTCTCTTCAGTCCTGCTGAGGCTGAGCTAGTCTCAGAATCCTGTAATGCACTAAAATGACTGTATGGACAAAAGATGTTGGGGAAGCTCTCACACTGGCCCAAAAGACACCCTAGTACACTATCCAGACAAGAACTCCTGTTTTCTAGTGACTCCTGAAATTTTCAGTAAGAAACTTCTTTGTTAATTATCCTTTAGCCAATGAATCATTCTATTGTTTCAGTTACTTAGTAATATAAAACTTCTATACCTGCAATGTAAATCTTGCCAAAAGATTTCAAGCAGTCAAATTTCAGTTTTCTCTTTTCAACTCAGAAGCTATAGTGGTTTTCTTTAGAAGGGAAAAAAAAAAAGTCACCAAAGCATAAATTTCTTTTTTTTTTTCATAAACCCATATTTTCTGCTCCTAGTCAACCTGTGTCTTTCAAAGTATTTTCTCACTTGATCTCTTAAAATAGTTTCTAAGACTTTTTCCACAACTGATGTTCTACACAGCACACAAAAATAGCCTAATGCTCACATAAGTCTTATTTTCAGTTAATTCTATACACCAGTGTTTTTGAATCCTTAGGACATGTTCCTATCAGTGAATATCTGGAAGAATTCCTCCTTTTTCAGTATTAATTTTCATGTGCATTTTTGTTCAAAAGTTAGTTTTGAGAGCTATAACTTTTTATTATGGATTCATTCCATGGTCAATTAGCAACATTCATAGCCCATAAAAAATAAGACAAAGACTTTGGGCCCACACTCTTTATACCCTGGGTAACTCTCCTCCTGTTGCTGTCTACCCCGACCCNTCCTCCCTTTTTCAATACTTCAAGGTATGCTCTTTCTCTCCATTCTCTTTTTAAAATTTTTTTTTCTTATCTTCATGAAACAGCTGGCAATGGCACAGTTGAGAACCTCTGGGTAAGAATCAAGGGCAAACAAATAATGTGAATGACATTGTAGAAGTCTACTGTAGACCTCCTAGCCAGGATGATGACACCAATGAATTATTCTTTGAGGAACTAAGGGAAGCTTCCAAGTCAATTGCTCTTGTCCTTATGAGGGACTTCAACTTGCCAGAAATTAACTGGAAGCATCACACAGCTGGCATAACCCATGCCAGAAGTTCCTAAAAAACCTGGATGACAACTTTATGGAATAGGTCCTAAGGGAGTAACTTGGAAAGATGCCCTTCTGGACCTGCTGCTTGCCAACAGAGAAGGTTTTGTGATTGGCAGCTGTTTTAGCCACAGTGATCTCGAAGTGATCAAGTTTATAATCTGTGTTGACGGGAGGAAAAGTGCGAGCAAAACCTCAGCTCTGTACACGAGGAGAGCAGATTTCAGACTGCTCAGGGAACTGGTAAGTAAAATCCCCAGGGAAAATGTTTTTGCAGGTGCTGGGGTCTATCAGTGCTGATCACTTTTTAAACATCACCTCGTAGGGACAAAGCAACAGGCAATTCCCAAATGTCACAAGTCAAGCAGGTGAGGCAGGAGGCTGGTTTGGCTGAAAAGAATCCTCTCAGAAATAAGGCAAAAAAGGAAGGTGTGTGCTCAGTGGAAGCAAGGTCAGGTGACATGGGAAAAATACAGAGATGCTGCTTGCCACTGTAGGAAGAAAATTTGCACATCCAAAGCTCAACTGGAGTTGAAGCTGGCCAGAATTGTAGGGCACAATAAAATGGAGTTTTTTCAAGTATACTAATGGCAACAGGCAGTGTAAAAATAACATCAGCCCATTACAGGATGAGAAGGATCACCTCACAAACAGGCACACGGACAAGGCAGATATGTTGAATGCATTCTTTACCCCTGTTTTCAACATGGATGATAGATCAAAGGGACCTCAGTACCCTGAGCTGGAGGACCATAACTGTGAGAACCATCAACACCCAGTTGACCCTGAAATTATGTGGGATCTTCTGCTCCAGCTGGATCCCTACAAATCTGTGGGGTCTGAAAGCATTCATCCAGGAATCCTCAAGGAGCGACCTGATGTCATCACAAAAACTCTCTTGATTTTTCAGCAGTCTTGGGAATCTGGAGAGGTCCCAGCTGACTGGAAGCTGGCAAATGTTGGCCCAATTTTCAAGAAGGGCAAGAAAGACAACCCTGGAAGCTACAGGCCTGTCAGTCTCTCTTCAATGCCTGGTAAAGTTATGATGATTATTCTGGAAGGTCCTGAGAAACACCTGAAAGACAACACAGTCACTGGTCACATCCAGCAAAGTTTCACAAGAGGAAAGTCCTGTTTATCAAACTTGATTTACTTTTAAGACAAGGTAACCCACTTAGCTGGTTATGGGAAGCCAGTTAATGTCATCTTTCTGGATTTCAGTAAAGCTTTCGATACTGTGTCTTGGATAAACACATCATGTTATGGGTAAGCAACTGGCTCACAGGTCAGGCACAAAGGATTATAGTGAACGGGGCAATATCAGACAGATGATCTGTCACTAGTGGGGTTCCACAGGGCTCCATCTTAGGCTCCGTGCTCTTCAGTATCATCAGAAAGGACTAGAGCACAGCACTGGATGGGATATTGAGCAAGTTTGCAGATGATACAAAACTGGAAGGAGCTGTTGACTCCCTCAAAGGAAGGGAGGCCCTGCAGAGAGACTTCCAAAAGTTAGAGGGTTGGGCAATCACCAACCATATGAAGTTCAACAAGGGAAAATGCTGGATTCTGCACCTGGGATGGTGGATGCATGTGGATGTACGGACAGACTGGGGAATGAGATCCTGGAAAGCAGTGCTGTGGAAAGGGACCTGAGGGTACTGGTTGATGAAAAGTTGAATATGAGTGAGCAGTGCCCTGGCAGCCAGGAAGGCCAACTGTGTCCTGTGGCCATCAGGCACAGNGAAGGCCAACTGTGTCCTGTGGCCATCAGGCACAGCATCGCCAGCCAGGCAAGGGAGGGGATTGTCCTGCTCTGGTCTGTGCTGGGACAGCCTCACCTTGGATATGGTGTGCTGTTTTGGGCACCACAGTGTGAGGTCATAAAGCTGTTAGAGAGTGTCCAAAGGAGGGCAACAAAGATGGTGCAGGGCCTTGAGGGGAAGGTGTGTGAGGAACAGCTAAGGTCACTTGGTCTATTCAGCAGACACTGATCTCTTCTCTGTGGTGACCAGTGACAGGACCTGAGGGTGTGACCTGGAGTTGTGTCAGGGGAGGTCTAGGTTGGATATTAGGGAAAGGTTCTCCCAGAGGGGGATTGGGCACTGGACCAGGCTCCCCAGGGAAGTGATCACAGCACCAAGCCTGATAGAGTTCAAGAAGCGTTTGGACAATGCTCTCAGGCACATGCTGTGACTCTTGGGGATGTCCTGTGCAGAAGCTGGATTTGATGATCCTTGTGGGTCCTTTCCAAATAAGTTTATTCTGTGATGCTGTGATTCTGTGACATATCAGGATTTTACAGATATAGAGTAATACTTCACTGGAAAAAAGGAAAACATTTCCTTCCAGCTCAAGTTCAAACACTTTAAAACTTCTTAATATATTCTTCCTTATTACAAATATTCATCCAATATACCTTTGAAAGATTCATTTGGATCCAGAACAAAAACAAGCTACAAGAAATTAAAGAGGTTCAAATAAATATTCACACTTTGCATGCTTATCTAAATCAAAACTCCAAAGCCTTTCAAGTTTGTTCAACATAGATTTCACTCCACCTTGTAAACTGCTTCCTAAACAGGTCTTTAAATTGCTTGAGATCATTTTGGTCATTCAAGGCATTCTGCACTGTTGAATAAAATAAAAATAGTAGAAAATCTGAGACTGACACACACACAGAAGCCTATTTATGTGTTCAGTGATTCTTATTCCAGTCAGTTATTCTCACAATAACTCCAATCTGTCAAAATATATAATTTTTGGCATGGTTTATCAATATGTATTTTTCATTTGATTTCTCATCTTATACACATTTATGTATGATTCCTCTCCTCCAGAAAGTGAGTTCAGAATAATAGCTGTCTTGATAGAACATGCCATTTTGTGATCTTTTTTTACTAAGCTAAAAAGTCACTTTTTGATCTATGTTCACTTCCAGTTACCATTATTTCAGCTGTTTATTTTTTAGAATTTTGACAAGTTGATGTCGAAGCCCTCCTGATGATTTCCCTCAGTTATCTGATTTATTGTATATATTTCTACTTTTTTCTTCCAATTTAATCAGCATTTTATCAGTGCTTGCAATCTTAATTAATCATAGGCCTTAAGATTGCTGGACCATAGATGTCTAAGGCCTAAGTAAGTACTCTTATGAAAATTTAAACAGGTTTAAAAATTGCAGGAAAATTGAAAAGTAAATCAAAATTTTACCTCTGCACTAGAGAGAAGTAGATTTTCTTCAACACGTGGGTTTTAAGAGAAAGTCTCTGGGTCCATAACCCAGATCAAAATCTGGGATCATAACCATCCTACTACTTATTAGAGGCATGAATTCTGCTTAGAGATGAGTGAGTAGCCGTGTATACTAGAGGTCACCACTGGGCCAAGTCCTGTCCCACATCTCCAAAAATGACCTGGGTGATGGGGCAGAGCACACTATCAGCAAATTTGGTGATGACACAAAACTGGGATGAGTGGCTGATGCACCAGAAGGTTGTGCTACCTTTTCAGGATGGAGAAATGGACTGACAGAAACTATTTGAAGTTCAACAAAGGGAAGTGCAAATTCCTTCACCTGTGTGCAGATAGCATCATGCACAGTACTGTGGACCAAGGAGCTGGAAAGTAGCTTGGCAAAAAAAGACTGGGGGATCCTGGTAGACACAAAGTTTGATATGAGCCAGCAATGTGCTCCTGCAAGTAAAGAAGGTGAATGATATTCTGAGCTGCATAAGAAAGAAGGTTGCCAGCAGACAGAGAGGGAATTTTGCTGCCTAAAACTTTAGGCATCTTTTGATAACTGAGGGAATTGCTTTGGTGAATCCCATTCTTAAAAGATGTGCTTGTCTTCCTCTATCATGTATCAAGGGTATAGATTCCACTAGGACACACATATTTGAAAGTGCCTTTTTGAGATCTACTCTGCTGGATCATATTGTTTGTTTTCATTTTTTAACCCTTTCAGTTCTAATATCTTTAAAGAAATTTGTACTTCGCTTGAAATAAAATGAAAATGTCTGCAGTAAATCTCCTTTCTAATGTGAGAACTGGAAATTAAATTTTTTTAAATTTTGTGTTAAACTTGAAAATTAACAGAGTGAGTCACCAAGCAATATAGGAATTCTCTTATTAATTTGGAAGTGTAAATTGAAAGACTAACTCCAACTATATAATTTGTGTTTCTGAAACTTAAATTTTTTTTATGAAGAACAATTGACATGAATCAAATTATCTCACAATTTCATCTTTTTAAATGGTATTTTTTAATTAGATGTTCCCATTAATGCATCAATATTTTCAAGCATCAGACCACTTATCCTAACACATATTGCGGTTCTTTCAAACTATCATTTTATTTTTCTGCCAATTAACATTTTTCTCTCTTAAGAGTATTTCACTTTCTTTTTTTTTTTTTTAACTCTTAAAGTTATGGGAAATTATTAAAGGCAATTTCTGCTTTCCATAGTTATATGATGAAGAAATCTTATGTTAGGGCATTAGCATTTATTACCCCTTTGTCATAGTCAGTGAATAATCTTGTATTGCCCTGTCACTGAATATTTTGGAAAAATATTTCACAACCTCTATCACAATGTTTTCATACCACTGAATTATTACCAGTATGTATTTTAAAGCAAATATTTGGATTCTTTTGCATCTTACCAAATGTTGTCAAAATGGAGAGGATATGGTGAAAAGTATTGCTGAACTCTGTTTGCACAATAAATCCTTAAAGTTTAAATAAAGTTAAATAAATCCTGCATCTAGTTTTATTTATTTAAAAATATTTCACATTGGGAATTGATTTTTTTTTCAACTATTTTGCTGGAGCTGCAGCTGGTGTGGCATCTTTATCCTTTATTTGGTTTGCAAACCCCAAAAAGTTATCTCAAAATACTTTTTAATTTTGCAGCAAAAGATGGAGATAAAAAGACACCAGAAACTGCAGGAATTTCTGGGTACAGAAGGACATCTCAGATCCATTGATTCAAGCCATTAATCTGACTGAAGAGAGCTCTACCCTAACATCAATTTCTCCTGTAAGAGTCACCTTCCTTGTCACTCCTCAAGCTTCACCTTTATCCAGTTGCTCAATGGAGTAACAGTGAAGTGAAAATACAATGTTAGAAGTGAGGGATAAGCTCTTAACCTTCATCTTTCTATAACTACTCTAAAGGAAAACAACCCAAGGGCATTTTCCAATGGGTCAGTTATTTCTACTGGCTTTAAGGTTGCTTAAATATTTTATATCTGTTTGTTCAGCTGCATCGTATGAAAGGATATAATGATTTACATGTAGAAAGAGAAATCCTAATTTCTTGTTGGAGAACCAAGTGGCAGTACAATAACAGAAGGCATTTATACAAAATCAGCATAAATACTGGCTATCTTGATGTGTGAATTAGGATAGGAGTCCTGTTTCTATCTGCAGAAACAAGAAAAAACAATCAATAGGCGAAAAGAGAATAAAATAGGTACTTAGGGTAGTAAGGGCAGCCTAACAGGCTCTTTGCATACCCTGCTACAAATCAGCAGCATATATATGGTACACAGGCAAAAATACAGAGACATTTTGTTCACCTCCTCTTATCAGTACTGTTGTCACAGAATAACTGCTTGCCGGTTCACCTCTGCTAAAGGAATTCATGTGTATCTGAGAACGTAATGCGCTTGTCAAAGTGACAACAATCTTGTATTTGGTGCTTCAACATCTGAAAAAAAAGCTAGTGGAAAATGTATGAAAAATGTTTTTATAAGCCCTTTGGATGTTAAAGTAAAATTCCCTCTGGACTTTAAGAATATCAGGTGGTCAATAATGAAAATGTTTTGGTGTTTTAAATAATTGAATAATTGCTGGTAACATCAGATATGATCTATTGACCTTGATATTGCAGCCTACATACCAGCTAAATAATTTCCATTTTGAACTAAAATTAAGTGGAATACTTGCTGCAAAATAAAGTGCACAATGCAAGGGGCTTTCTCATACAAGATACTGATCCAAATCCTAACCCAGTATAAATTAAAATAAGTGAAAATATGCCAATCATGCCAATATTATCTGCCCACCATCTTTGTTTTATCATCTCCACATGGTATTTAAGCAGAGGACTTTTTTTTTTTTAAGTTTTTATTTTCTTTTACATTTTTTTAAAGAAAGATTTATGAAAGACTCTTCCTCATCTCTCTCCCAACAGCACTTTAATTCTGAGAGTTGGGATATATTGCCAGGACAGCTATAAATTGCTAAAACAAATGTCAACTGCAAAAATGCTTAACTTGAAAGCAAGGTATCCAAGTGAAGAAAAATCTGTAAAGTAGGGAATATGGAACTGACACAACACAAGTACATGGGTATAGCTCGTTAGAAAGGAGTCTCAATCCAATTGCTGTTGGTCTTCTGCCAACTGTGAACTGTAATGGCAGGAATGGCAGGAAGAGTCATTATAACCTCAGCTAAAATGATGGTCGCTCTTTTGGTCATAAGCCTGGGTAGTACACAGGGAACTGGAAGGAAATGGACTCGGAATAATTTTGTTGCTGCATCTTTTGACGTTTTTCAGTAAGATACAAAAACAGTAGGTGGTTACAACATCCATATTACTCATACAATTCATTAATCACTCTCCATTGTACAATAATAGGATGTAATTTTTTAAAATAGTGAGTTCCATTTTCTGTCTGCAAAGTGCCTGTGCTTAAGCAGCTAAGAATGTGTTGTCTAGTTTTGGGCCAAATGTTTTTCTTGTGTAAAATCACTGATATGGTACAAAATCGTCTTGTTGCAGGAAGAATGTTACCCAAGTGATTAAATTCAGCACTTATGAAGAGATAGGAAAATTAAACCTGCTACATTTTCCCCAGTACAGCAGCAGGATGTATTACTTCAATCTACTATGTTAATGGTAGGAACTATATTTTTATACGTCTCTTTCTGTGGTAAAAGTGAACCATAGCACACAAGACTTACTAGTAAAGGACTTTCCTCCTGCCAGGAGTTTAAGGTATTCCATTCTGAATATAAACAAGTGACAGGACAGGGAAATTAATTGTAAAGGACGAGGTGAAATTCACTGAAATTAAAGATATAATAGGTTCCAATGTTTTTGTGGGTTTTTCCTTCCAGTTTTCTGCTTGGATGACATGCAAAACCTGATGATGTACTTTGCTGCAGACACTACCATATGCATTATTACTACTTTCACTTTATCCACACAGAGGGGTTTTTTGAGCCATACTCTCTATGGAGAGAAAAGCTATCACAATTATTTCCTTATTTCTGTTAATCATTTTACTATAAAGAGCACTTCAGTTTGTGAATCTTCTGAAAATTTAACCACCTCTCACTGTTTTTTTTGAAAGCTCTCAGCCTACCAACAGCGCTACCATAAATATGGTGATAATAGAAAGAATAAGAAATAAAAGCAGATGCTGAAGGCTGTTATTAGAAGACGAAGAATTGCTTCCTCTTCTTTGGGGAGTTTGTCAATGAAAAATAATGCATTTGTTACAAAACAAAAAATGCTTAACCCTTCAGATTACATTTTTATAGCCTACAAAATATGCTGATGAATTTGAAATTGAGTGATCTGTTTTATTGCTCCAGTGAAAACTACTCAGCCAGTAGCATAAGCATAGTAGTAGATACAGAGAAATATTCTTAGATCATGAATTTAAGTTTACCCTTTTATTCCGCTACACTTGGATGAAGAATTGGGATGAGAACCATATGGACCACTTAAGTCAGAAGCAAGTGTCTAAACCTGGCCTCTGTACTCCTAGTAGAACTACATGAACAAAGTCAGACAACTGAACTGAACTGCTCTGTAAACTGAATTCCTTTTCAGAACTTAGTCTGCAGATGGTTTCCATCTGATAAGCATTTTTCCTACACGTTTCCAACTTTAGACACATTTTATATTCCTGGTTGCTGCCCAGCATTCATCCGTCCTGTCTCTCACACTACTGCAGAAATACAGGACAGCTACCTTGCTGTTACTTACAGAGAACTTTTTATTTGGAATAGATATGACTCTAGTATCTAGGGCTGGCAAACTAGAACATTTCATAAACAACACATTTAATCAGGGACTTTGTTTTTAATAAATTCCACCTTCAGAATTTTTTTTCAGCTTTGATCTACTCTGTGTTAATACACCAGGACTTAAAGAATTGTACTCATTACACAGGATTTCAGTGGACTCTGATGAATGGATAGTCTAATTTTAAATTTCTTCTAATCTCAAAGATGTCTGTTTTATTAATGTATTTCCAAAAATTAACACAAGAAGAAAAAAATTTGATATTTTGAATGCTGAATTAAGATTTATATTTTTACCCTTTAAAGAAAGCTGCAGTTGTTTCTGTGTCCTAGAATTGCACAAAATCTGTTAAATGTAGAAAAGAAAGTTTCTGAGTGGTGTTTTCAATTGATCCACATACTACAATTCATTGGTTTTTTGGAAGATATCCAATTCTCCATCAGAATGTTCCTGCACCTCCATTGTTGCAGAAGTTCTGCATATAAGCAGATGGAACGAATACAGAGGAAAAGAAGTGGGAAGAAAGGGTAAATACTTATTTCAAGTACTGCTTAAAACATCATTGGACGGATGTTGCATGGTACAAAAATATATTTCAAAATTGTTTGGTATCTGGGAAGCAACCGAACATGAGGGACAGTTCGTGATCTTTAAAAATTTGATCTTTCAAGCCTCTTACAAAATGAAGCAGAAGTTTAGAGCAAATAAAGTGACTTTTTCCACTTGACTGTAAACTACTAAATTCATTGATAGATAATACTGACTAGGAAATGGAAAGCCTGTGTATGTTATGTTATCAGTAAATATATGTCCAGGAAATACATGAATCATAAGGAAATATAAAGACTGTATGTAAAATTTAGAAATTGACTTCACAATAAAATTAATTAGAGATGAGGGATAAATTTTCCAAATGATAACATATGTTTTTTGAGTCAAGGTTAAGTATCTGGGTAAGTGTTAGCAGTTTCAGACATAAACAGGATATGAATTTTGGACTGTCTCTCTAAGCCAGCTAGCTGTCTAGTAAGTGTCGCTGTTCTGTGGGGCATCTAGTTATCGAGTTTTCTGAAAAAAATGCAATATAACAACTCTGTGATAATTTATTTAAGAAGTAGGAAAAAAAGTTACTGTGCAGATGTAATTGTGGTCAGAGAAGTATGGAGTGAGAACATGCGAGAGGAACAACTCTGCAGACACCCGGTGTCTGCAGTGAAGAAAGGAGGTGTTCTAGGCGCTGGAGCTGAGATTCCCCTGCAGTCTGTGGTACAGGCCGTAGTGAAGCAGCTGTGCCCCTGCAGTCCATGGAGGACAATGGGGGTGCAGAAATCCACCTGCAGCCCATGGAGGAGACCCACACTGGAGCAGGTGGATGCCTGAGATGAGGTTGTGACCCTGCGGAAAACCTGTGTTGGAACAGGCTTCTGGCAGGGACCTACAGACCCATGGAGAGGCCACACCAGAGCAAGTCTCCTGGTAGTAGCTGTGACTTCATGAGGGACACTCACTGTAGCAGGCTGTGCGTGAAGGACCGCACCCCGTGGAAGAGTGACCCATGTTGGCAGCAGTTCCTGGAGAACTGTTGCCCGTGGGATGGACTCGTGGAGAAGTTCATGGAGAATTGTCTCTTGTGAGAGGGTCCTGTCTCGTTACAGTGGAAGAAATGTGTGATGAACTGACCATAACTCCCATTCCCTGTCTCCCTGTGCTGTAGAAGGAGAGGTAGAGCTAGGAAAGAGAGAGGAGTGGAGGCAAAAGTGGTTTTAAGGTCTTATTTTACTTCTCGTTATCCTCCTCTGATTTTGCTAGTAATAAATTAATATCTCTAATTTGAGCCCATTTTGCCAGTGATGGTATTTGGTGAGTGATCACTCTCTTTCCTTATCTCTGCTCATGACCCCTTTGTTATGTTTTCTCTCCCCTATCCATCTGTGGAGTGATAGTCATCCAGCCAAGCTCAACCCACTACATATTGTGGTGCCCAAAAGTGTACGCAGTACCCAAGGTGAAGCTGCACCAGTACAGAGCAGGGTAGGATGATCACCTGTCGAAACACTGTGTCTTATACATGAGTACAAATGCTTTAAATTGAAATCTGGTCTAATGTCTCCACCTACAGACCTGTCTCTTTGAACGAAAGGTATTCTGCATAGTTGGGTTTTTTTCCTTCTTCTTCTTTGGAAAAAACCCACTTCTAAGTTAACATAATTATATCTGTCACAAAATAAGAATTAAAAATGGAACATTCACACTTAGAGTTGCTTGACAGCACCTTATAAATTATGATTTTCAGTATGAATAGAAGAAACAGTACAGGTTATGATCTTTTATATTGCACCTTCCCATGGAGGTGATCAAAAAGTATCACGAGAATTGGTAACCATCTCCTGGCAGACCTCTTCGCAAATGAGTTATGTGTGGTCCATATTTCACCTATGAAAAAGTGAAGTAATTTAAGTGTGGGTGACATTTTAAAAAGCAGTGGGTAAGTGGAACACTGTGGCTTAGATCTTGACTGAGCAGGGGTTCCTGTGCTTATGATCACACTTGGATTACAAATATATGCACTGTATGGAAGTCCTTTTACATGAGATTATTGTTCAAATTCTTTGGTAATTAAAGAAAGGAAAATACCCTCCTATTTATTT
>VYZQ01004451.1:0-33167 GCA_013400655.1 Mystacornis crossleyi
CCAAAACAAAAAGTAAAAGGGGGAGTCAGCATGTGAATGTGGTAAGAAAAAAATACGATAGCACCTCTAAGGAGGGGGCAGGGAGAGTAAGAGTGAGATGAGGTCAAAAGGAACCACGTTGTGTTGGAGCCCACAATGTACTGGAGGAGCTGCTGGGGACAGTCTGGTGGAAAGCAAGGAGGAATGTGCTGGACTCATGCCAGCAGCATGGCACCACGACTCCCAGGTGTCACACCAGGCTGACCAGCTTTGAGGAGCTCGAACCAAAGGGTAAGGTCCTTGGATAATGATGCCCTGCAGCACAAGTGTTCAGCCACAAAACTGCCAGGCCTGTATTTCTGTATACAAGGCTGGTGCTGACAATTGTATTGACTGAATTTCTATCCAGCAGCTCCTCCATCCTTTCCCCAGATCCAGGGGAACAAGAAATCCCTGTCAGTTCTTGGAGGGAGCAGCTGTCTTCTCTGGGGAAGGATCCCAGAGGCCGCTGTAAGTCCCTCCCAGCCTTCCAAGGTCCCAGCAATGAAGCTCCCTGAACAGGTGGGCTCTGCTCCCCTTTCCTGGCCCCATTCTCTGTGTATTACAAAACAAATAACCCATCGCTATACATGTAAATATCTGTGACTGGGCAACTGTAGCAGACACTTGTGCATACTGAGATCAGCACTGGAGGACGGGGTGGCAGGTTGGGCCCATCCTCCTGGGCTCCTCCGCTGTGGAGGCCCCTTACATCTCCTTGGTGCTCATTCTCTTGGTCTTCTCAGCCGTCTCCTGGAGAAAGAGAGCACAGAAGTGAAGCTCTGCACTGACACGGGAATTGGTGTGCTCTGAAGCTTTTGGTCCATTCACAGGCAGTGCCAACACTGGCTTAGATCTTAGAGCCCCACACCTGTATTTGTCCCCACAGGCAAGAGATGCCCCTTTTGCTGTGCTCCCCCTTCTACCAGAAGTCTCCAAGTGACAGAAGCAGAGGGAACTCCTCTGGCAAGGGGAGGCTTAGTGCAAGTAGAGCTTCCCAGCCTCACGCTAACCTGATGCTTCTGCAGTTCCTGAACGTATCTGGCCATCTCCTCCTCAGTCAAATCTTGATCAGGTCGGTGTCTCTGAGCAGGCACCTTCTCATTCCTCCCTGCAAACAGAAATGGAGTTTAGTGTTTCACAAATAGGGGATAAACATTTCAGACGCTGAACCATGAAGAACAAAGAGAGGCGGGTCAGCCACAGCATCCCTCAAGCCTAGGAAGCCTTTGCTGGAGGAAGGTATGGGTTGGCTTGCTAGAAAGAGAACGGGCCTTGTGGCTGCCTGGGGCTTCACAAGCTGGGTGTCCAGTCTGTACCTGTCTCTCCCTCCCACTTGACTGATAATAAAACCACATGGAAGAGGCTGCATATTATTCAAAAGAAACACCTATAATTAGTTCAAACATCTTGGCCTCTTGTAGGGAGTAAATGGAACCTCAGTGCTACCCAAGTACAATAACTGAGATCTAATGAAGAGATAATTTCACTCAATGAAGATGCAACTTGCTGATGCATTTGATCTGATTCTTCAGTTTCATAATTCCTCTAACAATAGCCTCTAACCCCTCTGCTGCTCTGACATGGGCAGAAAGTTGAGGAATTGTTATCCCATTGCATGCTTCTGTCATGGATGCAGGGAACAAAGTAGGCAGCAAGAACAGGTGTTGCATAGCAACTTTGAAGGTTGTTTCTGGGAAGGCAACAAAAAGAGTCTCTCATTCTGTTGCTTAATCTATGACACCTACACACAGCTCCTCTGGCAACTCTATCAATACTCCAGTTGTCTTTTCTCAGGTGAGTTCCTGCTGCTACAGCTAAGTCTGAGGTGATCCTGGGTTGAAGTGATCCTGAAGGCTCTGCTGCAGAAAGTCAGATAAACATGAAAAACTCTGTACACACTGCTGCCATTCCCCTCTCTCCTACTCTGCCCAAGCTCCTGACTATAGATCTGAGCCAGTGTACTGCTGGCAGGTCCCACACAGCACTCATGCAAGGGCCTGGTTTCTAGGGAAGAAGGATATAAAAATGCAGCAAGGGATGGATTTCTAGGGAAGAAGGCCAGAAAAATGCAGCACCATGCTGGGAGGATGGATGTGGCTCCTTGGGAAGGATCCATACATTTGCCAACACAGGGAAAAGGTGGCATTCCACTGGCCCTGGACTGTCTGTGAGAAGGTGAAACCAGAGAGCTGTTGTTCACAACTGCACCATGACCTCTCACAGTTGTACCATGACTGTGCAAGTTTAAGGGCCTTCCAAAGGAGGAACAAACAACCCTGCCTTACTATGAGCACCACCTCCCTTCATCACCGTTATTCTACAGTTTTTGTGGCAGGAAGCTAAAGTGCTTTCTTGGCATTGGGTGAAGTTTCCTATATCCCCTCTGGATCAAGACAGGATCCTAGATCCTCTTTTACAAATTCCATAAACACAGATACAGTGAGGATACAGACACATGTACAGGAAAGCTGACTTGCTGACACCTACAAGTACAGTTGCAGTCAGTGATTTATTTGGTCTGCACCAGCTGGATGCGCAGTAGCTCCAGTCTGGAAGATTTAGGGCTGAATTTTCATGACACCAAATCCAAACTACAAACCCCAGGAGCCCCCAGCTCAGTTACACACTTTCTGACCTCTGGAACAGTACCAGCTTGGGTTTGACTAACATGGAACATTATGCAGAAACCACCCGTGGAGAAGCTGAGGAGAAGCTGGAGAAGAAACCTGGATAGCTGGTGCCTTTGGAATGACAGAGAGCAAGAACTCCTTTTGTTCAAACCCAAACACAGTAATTATGTGGACAGCATACGGACCCTCGCACGTCATTGCGGTGCACACCCAGTTCCCACAGGCACAGACGCAGCGGTTGCACTCCACCTGGGTCTCTGCTCCGTCCTCATAGGTCTCATCTTCCAGGGCACACTCTGAAGAGGCACAAAACAAGGGTAGTGCTTGTGAGGTAGCGAGCAGGCTAAAGACAACATACTTTGGAGATGCTTTTAAGAGAGAGAACAGGTGTAAAGCTTAATGGGAAGCCTTCCTTCCCCCAACCACCAGAAGTTTCCTAATGACTAAAATATTCATGCTGATTTTGCGGAGTGAAATCAGCCAAAACATAATTTGTGAAAGTCAAACACTTTGCTTTTCTTTCTCAGAAGAACACAGTTCAATTTCTCAATTCTTAATGAAATATCAACGTTGGATTTGTTTGAATTTCCTTATCTGTTATACAAAGAAAAGAACCCGTGAAATGAAAGCTTGGGTTATTCTGATCCAGGTGGGGACAGGTTGGGGAAATGATTTGTGTATTTTCTGTGGCCTTGAGAAAGGAAGGGGGAAAAAACAAAAAAGATTTCTCATTTCAGCTCACATTTCTTCTTACAGCTGTATTACATGTTTAAGTCAAGGTCCCCCAAGTACTCAAGGGTGTTAAGTGATAACAAGCTGATGATGTTTTCTGGGGAAGGTGCAGCATCTCTAGTTTCTCACTGAAACAGGCAACAGCGAGTTCAACTTAATATTCCCTAGAAAGCATGGCCTCTCTCTGCTGCTCAGTGCCACTGCAGTGGGATGTAAATCTGGCTCCTTTGGACCATCACCCCTCAGGGAGACAATGAGATGACTGGCTAGGCACACGTGGTCAGTAGAACACTAAGCTGCTTTCACACCAACTGGATCACTAAGCAGGACTTGGAAGGATAGTGAACTTTGAGATGGTCATCAGGGAGGCTCTCTGTGTGAAAGGCAGAGCATAGCAGGACTTTGGTCTGGTCGGATTTTCGTAAGTTATCCGGCCGTGAACTCCTCACATGATTGACCTCTGCACTGTTAAATACATGCCTTGACCTTACAAGCATACCAGTACCCATTCAACCTATGTCCTTGCTTCTAGAATCCAAACCTTCCTCATTGCAAGAGCTGCAGGAGCTCTGGCACAGAAAAAGCAGTATTTTCAACAATGCAGGGACAATGGTGCTGTTGGATGAGAGGCAGGCATATATTAAAATTATCTCTGGTGGTGGAGTTACAGCACCCGGTGTCTGGCCTGAAGCTGATTTTCTTTCTTTCCTCCCTTCCCAGGACCCCTCTTGTTCCCCAAGATAAGTGAGGAGTTCCTACTTTTCTCTGGTGGGTTGAAGGATGGGCTGAGGCACTTGAGAAATTCATTGAAGCTGAGCTTCCAGTCAGCATTTTCATCTGACAGCTCGATGAGGGCATCTACGCAGAGTCCCCTGAAAGGAAACACAGAGGCTTGTTCCACATAGGGCTGTGATCGGCTGGTCCCTGCTCTACTGCCTTCAGACTGCAGGTGAGTAAAAACAGTAATAACTAGGGAGACCCCAAGATGTCTGGTGGAAGTGGCTTCTCTAAGGAAACCTCATGGGATACAGAGAAAAGAAAAACAGTCACAAAATACTCTCTGTCTGGCAACGGGCTGAGCAGTGGGTGGATATTGAGAACAGCAGGAATAGGACATCCACATTTGTTGACATCTACGTGCTGTCACATGGGTAGAGATGCAAGCACAGCATAACCACAAGCAGCCTTTTCTCAGAGTGGCACACAAAGAAAAAGGGAAACCTCTCAAACTATAGGCTGCATATGAGCGGTGTTTTCCCACCATCTTACTTGTGCTGCATCTAGCTACTAGGCAAAAGGTGAGGGAAGTCCCCTGGAAAGCTGATTTATTAGGAAATAGAAAGAAGATGACAAATCTGTCACTCAACTCCCTTCTAGCTTCACAAGTGCTAGATTTAAGGCAAAAGAGGGTTGGAATATGTGCCTAACAGGAAGAGTGGAGATAGGACTGCTCCCCTTGTGGTGTTCACACCTATTTAAGTGAGGAGCCACTTCATACACAGTTATCTTTGTCAGTGCAAGCCCTAACTGATATTTACCATTTATTGCTATATTCCATTCTACCACATCTGCCCCCCCGGCCCTGCCTCTGGCATCCTGTCCACTGCCCACCTGAGCAACTTGTTGGTCTCCTGGTCCATGTAGGTGGTGATGTTGATCGCAGTCTCATTCTGCTCCACAAACTTCAGGAATTCAGTGGAGTCCAAGCGAGAATCACCATCATCAAAGCTCTGTAGGGGAAGATGGGAAGATGTGAGGCTCTCATTTATCAGTCCAACGTACCCCTTCCTTCTTCCTCTTCCATAAGTACTTAGCATTTTGAAGCTTTAGTGAGACAAGTTCCATTATCCCTGTTTTTCACAAAGAAAGAGGCTCAGAGAAAAGCAGCAACATATCCATATTAGCCTCAGGATGAGAGATATGATCCTAGCCTTGTTCTCACAGATAAGCTACGCTGCCTTTCATTCACCTCCTGCTGCTTGATTTATGGCTCTAACCCTATTTCTTCTCTTTGTTCCAGCCAGCTCTCAGCTTTCTTATATACCTCCTGCCTTAAAGCAGACCAGTTGCATTCAAGGAGGTGTCAGCTTTCCAGTATGTGTAAATCCAAAGCTGTGCCTGGACTCTGACAGTGACAAAAGGGAAAAATCACAGGAAGCAATTTTCTGCTGATACCAGGGAAAAAATTTAATGCAATAGCACAACATCTCACCGTCAACTTCTTAAGGTCCTGACAAGGCTCCTGGCACTGAGGAGCAGCGTTTTTAGCCCCAAAATCCTGGCTGTACTCCCACAGAAGTAATTGCATTTTGCCTTCCTCTTTGGAGATGTGACACCACAGTGCTGGACACGCAGCAGGAACTGCTGTACCCCCTCAGAGACAGCTGCATTGCTGTGAGTGGAAAATTAATCCTGCACACAGACTGCTGCCACCTAATTTTTGCTGTGTGATTGGGGCAGGTCACTGTGGCTCCTTGTGTAATGCTCTCAGGAATGCTGGAAGAGACACTGTTATTACCTGTATGTGTTTCAGGAGAAACATCTAGGGCTAGGAAAATTACTCTGTATGCTTATCATGCATAACTGCTCCACAGGTTAACTTCCACGAGACTTTGAAGCCTCTTGTCCTGCTTTTTTTTTGTGAAAATGACTGCAGTTCTCTTAACGACCCAGACTGTTAAGTGAGTTTTCTTGTCTTTCAGAGCTATGGTCTGCATTAAGGCATTCCCACAGAGACCTTCCAAAATGGAGCATCTTTCCACCAGAGGCCTTGCTCCTCTTGAGATAATGTCCTTCAAGGTCATGGCCTGCCTGACAAACAGAGCACATCCCAGTGAGCCCCACAAGTCAGGCGTCCAGGAAGGGAACAGCTTACTGCCACATCTACAAACCTCCCCATAAAGGAGAAAAGGGAAAAGGTTCATGCCAACTATGCCTCCAGTGTTTCCTACATGCAGGGCAGGAATCAGGCCATTTGCTGGGCAGGCATGCAGAGCCCCACAGCTTGGCATGACAAAATTCTTCCAGTGACTGCAGACACTCATTGCTGACACAAATTTCTGTGCGTTGAAGCCATTTAGTTTGCTTTGCCTTGATTTGTCCCAAGTTGTTCCAAACTCTGAATTCTGCTTTAAAAATGTTTCAAAGCTTTAAGAATAAGGTGGTTGATAGGTGGCTTGCCACCTGACAAAGAGTCACAGAATCTTTAAGGTTGGAAAAGACCTCCAAGGTCATCGAGTCCAACCTCTGATGGAACACCACCTTATCAACTAAACCACAGCACTAACTGCCACATCCAGTTGTTTCTTGAACCCTTCCAGGGGTGGTGACCCCGCCACCTCCCTTGGCAGCCACTCTTTCCCCAGCCTGTAGCACTGCCAGGGGTTGTTGTGACCCAAATGCAGGACCCAGCACTTGGCCTTACTGAACCTCATACTGTTGACCTTGGCCACAGAAATTCTCCCTTTGGTACAAGTAGAGGTATTGTTTTCCCATTGGAACTTTCACCCAGAGGCTGGGATCAGTGCTCCAGAAAAAGTGGGACAGTAGGGAGAACATGAGGCTGCCTGCCTCTGAGCTGCAGCCCTGGGATGTCACCAGCTCGCTGACAGGCGTGGGGGCAGCGGGTGTGAACGGGCTGTGCGGTGACAGTGGAACAAGCCTGTGGCTGGCTCATGCATTTCAGCAAAGCCCATGACCTGGGGAGACCCTGCAGAAGTGGCTAAGGACAGCACATTTCCAGGGACGGGGACTGATACAGGACACTGCCACTTTTGGGTGCTGGCAGGAACTGACAGGAGTGCCCAGGGCGGTGGGTTTCCACAGACAGAGCAGCATTAATGGCTGCAAATGTGAGGATGCTCTGTGGAGGGAGGGGACCAGCTCCTCTGTCTCACCAGGGGGTGCCATTGCCATGGCAAATTTGCTTGCAGTGCTAACTCCTGTCAGGCACCATTAATCTCTCGCTGTCAACAGCTCATGATTTACATGCTCTCCCCTCTTTCCCACCTGCTCCTCCAGCTCCATCCTGAATGCTTTGAAGTCTTTATCAGGAGCCAGGCGTGAGGGGGAGGGACACAGCTGTGCATGTGGCAGGAGCATGGGAGAAGCTTGGGATCTGCTGGTTACAGAAGGGGGTGGGGATGGGCTGAGGGACAGACTGACAGGGAGGAGGGAAGAACAGGATTATTGCAAGGCCCAAGACCCAAGTGGCTCCTTTCACTCTGCAGAGTACTAGGAAACTGCCAGCTCTCAGCCACAACTGGGACATATTCCTTGAAGCCTCCAAGCGTCCCCTATACCCATCTCAACATGGCCTTGGGACTATCTGGAGCAAAGAATCAGCAGCCCCTGCCACAGCTTCCTGCATGTCCAGCACTTTCACCTTTTTTTCTCTGGCTTTTTACCCCTGAGATTAGTTCTCTACTCTGCCACAGGCACATGTGGCTTGCCCTCCTCCTTTTCCCCAGGGCAGGTCAGACACCAGGAGCTGGAGCTGCTCCACATCTGGTTGTCACAAGCTGTGTCAGTGGCGCAGTCAGCAGCTGCTGCAGGCAGCCCATAACACATCAGGCTGTAGGACTTATCAGATCCCTCTGGTCCCCAGTTCGACAGGCGCATCACCCACTGGAGCCTCTCAGCTGGGGGCATAGCAGCACTGTTTTACAGTAACAAGGCAAGAAATGTTGTTTGGGCTCTGAGGCAGGTGCTGCTCTACTTGCCTTGAAATATTTGTCCAGGACTTCACTGTAGTTACTGCCCTTGGAGAACCACCCATCTGGGATAATCTCAGCTTCCAGCCACTGGATGACCCGGCGACGAAGCTCATCCCTGTCCGACTGGTAGCAGACAACTGTAATGGGAGACAGTGCAGCAGAAGGGAAAAAAAGGGTGAGAGAAATGAAGCTGGCAGGGAGACCACAGAGAGGACTGGAAAGAAAAGCCAGCCAGCCCGCCCTGATGGCAGTTTGCAGCCCCTCGGTCTGGTCCTTGGAGTTACATCACTGCCAGATCCAAGCACATGGGTCATGTGCTGAATGGTGACGGGCTGTTGGTGACACCATGTGGCAAGGCCGGAAAACAACACTCCTGCCAAAGCTCTTCCTTCCCATCCCTGAAGCTTGTGGAAGAACAACCCGGAGCTGACTCATCTTGGTGTGAAAAGTCCCAGACCGAGGGAGGAAGGTAACTGACAGTGTCCCCAGGCTTCCCGACACTGCAGAGAAGTGGCATTCAGCTGTCAACCCTAAAATACCAAAACATCTATCCTCTGCCAGGGTGAAGACTAGACTGAGCAAGCCTTTCTACCATTCTGTCTCCAAGATTTGAATTTTAGGGCTACTATCTCAAGAAATTTTGTTTCTTCAAAGCCCTGATTTGTCCACTCTGACTGGAAATGAGAGGGGGTCAAGTTGGGCCTGTTGACTCACAGTGCTTGCCAGCCTCACAGGTTTCTCCAGGTGGTTATCACTCATGTGCTAGTACAAACCATGCATTTAGAAACAAAACTGAAAGCCTGGCTGTGAATTGTCACACCTGCCCAGTGGTCAGTGAAGCCAGAAAAGGAGTCAGTGTGCATTCATGTCACTTACAGACACTAAGGATCTTCTTAATCCAGTGACTACTATCACAACCAGATGGAGAGATGAAAAAAAAAAAAAACCAGCTCTGTAGAGATTCTGCACTTTTAATTTTGAACTTCTTTAAAACTGCTTTAGGGTGGTGGCCATGCTCTGACATGGTCCTTCCTCTTTAGTTTGTATGAGACTTTGCTCTCATCTGTCCTAGGGTGTTAAAGTTGATGATTATACAGCTCCAGTACTTAAGAGGTCATGACTGAGAAAAGGCTCCCCTGATGAAGCACAAGCCATGGTCCTAAAATCCAGAGTCTTAAGTACACAAGGCAATACATAAGGGGAGAAACCAAGCACAGGGAATCGAAGCAACTTACAATTTAGGTGATCATACAATCATTTAGGTTAGAAGATTCCCTTAAGATCATCTTGTTGGCTAATGGTAGAGGCATTTCAGCTGTACCTCCTGACTCTCTGCCTCTGCACCCATTGATTCATCACTCCTAAAGCAAAGTTTCCTTTCAGAAGAGTGCTCTTGGAGTTGCGGACAACAGCTCCACAGTTATTGTGTCTTAGATCCCCAGTGAAGGAGGTAAGAGAGTGCTTCATCCCTCAGTCTGGGGGATGAGCACAGCTTGTGTCCCTGGGGGCAAACTGGGTTTCATTGCACCTTGTCTATGCTGCGTTCCTGAGGCATCCCAGCACAGTGAAAAGCCCAGGAGATGTATGAGCTCTGAAAGGTTACCCAAGAGTAAAGAGCTGGGCAATCACAGTTCAGCTGATTTATCAACTCAGACTCTGCTACAGCCCATGCAGGGTATGACTTTTACACAGAGCTCCGCAACTCCCCCAGAACACCCTCCTGCCCATCTCCCAGAGCATACAAATGCATACAGACACCTCAGCCAAACAGGAGACAGCTTCTCACCTGGACTTGCAGCTGGATTCTCAGACTTCTTCTCTGTTAATGGAAAGACAGAAGAGGACATTTCTGATGCAGTGTGAAGCAATACAAATCTCTTCCCACCATGGGTAAAAGCAGAGGAACCTGGGTGTCTTTGCAAATATGAGGGCCACATATATGATTGAGGGGCTGGAATCCCCTGGCCACTGAGCGGCTACTGAGGACAGTTTAGACTGAAGAATTGAAGGCTCAGGGACAATCTCATCAATGTTTATAAATCTCATGGAAGGAAATGAGGAAGACTTTTATCCATGATATCCAGTGACAGGGCAAGAGATAGTGGGCACATATTTAAACACACGAAATTCTGTCTGAACACAACAAAATGGTGCAGCTGGGGTTGGGGACTTAAACAGCCCCACTGATGAGGCAAAATCCTTGCTCCTAAAGTTATTGAGGTCCCTTATGAACATGGATGATAGTACTGGTTTTAGGAGTTTATCCTGAGAGCACGACCTTTCCGCAGCAGTTAAACTGAGACGCTTACCTGGCTGAATCCAAAAGCTCAGAGAGAAGCAGCAGGAGCAAAAAGTTGCCCTGCTCTCCTGAGTGCTGCATTCCAGCAGCTTAGGGAGACAATAGCTCCAAGATCCCATCACAGCCAAGGTGTCAGGGTTTTGTGTGCACTGATGAGGGCCTTAACAATCCTGCTGGCCTCACCTAGAACCTCCATCCCTACTCCCTAACCGTGAGCCATGAGGCTCCATTTCATATCTGTTGTCTCAATCCCTGATCTGTAGCCATGCCTGTCTCCAGCTCTGTTGCAACCACTCTCTTCCACAGATTGTTGATCCAGGCCCTGACCTGGGGACTGCGTTCCCACCTTGATCTCAGCCCTGCTACAGATTGCATCACTATGAGCTTGTCTGGCTGTTGTCTGATTCTGGTTACCAGAATCACCAACCCTGACTTCATGACTTGATTTCAGGCCTACTTCATCACCATCAGCTTGCCTGGTCATCTGGACTCTTGCTTGAATCTGGCTACTGTTCAGAGGCTTGCCTTGTTTACCCCACTGAGCAACTGTGGGACAAGATCTTGGCTGGTGAGGCCTCTGCCTTGCCTTGTTGTCATGCTCCCCTTCCAACTCTTTGTCTCTGAGAGTGCAGCCAGCCCTCCTCGCCGGGGTTACCTTTGCAGTGGCCATCGTAATCCACCTGGATCTTGGAGCCAGTGAGGCAGGCGTCACGGTGCAGCTCACAGTGGTTCAGGTACGTCTTGCCATTGCTCCCGCACACAGGCCTCTTATGAGGTTTGCATTTCTGTGGGCGAGCCAGAGAACACAGCGTTTTACCTGCCTCCTTGGGACAGCTAGAGAGAGGCAGGTGAGTCGCCCCCACCAGCCCAGCTCAGGAGAAGTCCTTGGCATAGTCCCCTTAGCCCTGTGTACTAACTCACCCACCATCACCCCGGAAGAACCCACACAGGGAACTTGTGGGTGTGAGTTCAAAGGCCTCACTTCATCCCCGTTTCTGTTACCACCAGCACAACAGGAGTCTTTCTGAAAGCAGACCCCTGCAGAGAAATCACTGCTCAACATAAATACAGAGCATAATCCTGCAACTGCTGCTCCATGTGCCACGGACATGGCACAGGTGGTTCCTGTGCCTCTGCTCTATGCACCTGTGCTTGCTTGACTCTGTTGCATCTCTCTGTAGACTCTGCTCCACTCTTCTGCAACCAAATGGCAGAATAAGCCATCAGCCCTGAACAAACAGCACAGCCTACAGCAAAGAGAGAGTTCACCAGTGCCACTGCTCAGGCTATGAGCTTCTTTCTTCTGTCCCTTTTGGTCTGGCCAAGCCTACCCAGTGTGACAGACTCTCTTCCTACTAATGGGGCATTTCACTCTCCAGTGCCCAGGCTCGTTATGCCAGGGCTGCAGGCTCTGAGGGAAGGGGGAACAAAGAACCACATGGCCATTCCCAGGAGCCAGGCAGAAATGTTTTGAAGGCATGGGGCAGAGCAGAGTAGGGAGACACTGTGTCTCTACAGCTGGGAAAGACTCTTCTAATCATCCCTGACTCCCTGCTGGATAAAGCTATTCATCCTCACAGCACTCTACCACAATTATTTCCATTATACAAAAGCTGATTTTAGTAGGGTGCTTGTAACCTCCTCAAACAAGATGCCAATGAGGGCAGGCTGTCTTGGAGCTCACAGACCACTCCCTAGAGTGCCCTTCAAAGCCAGCTGCATATCCATACCCCACTGGGCTTTCCCAACAAAAGACCTCCAGTCAAGTCTCCCGTGCATGCAAAGACCCTAGGCAGTCCTGCACAGGCACAGCTGCGAGTCCCAGACTATATCTACCCAACAGGGCTCTTCCCCCACACAACACTGGAAACAATCCTGTTGTTTGAAGAGCCACTGTGAATTTGCAGCTGCTTCAAAACAGCCATAGCTTTATTCCATCATGGGATCCTTCCAGTGACAGAAACCCGTCTGGGGGGTGATGGTGGTGACACCTGTCCCAGACACAGAACCTGTGCTGCTCCCATACCTCAATGCAGAGGCAGGTTGGCTCTCCCTTCTCTGTCACTGCACACTCTCGCCCGGCTCCACAGAAAACATTGGCACAGATCTTAGATTTGCTCCTTGGCTCTTCCTGCAAGATACAGAGACACAAAATACATTATTACTCAGAAGAGTAGCAACACAGTTTAAAAAAAAATAACACATTTAACTGGTATCAAGACCAAAAGGTACCACAGTGGTGAGGTGAGGATGACAGAACAAGAGAGATACGACTGCAGTAGATGGACAGCTCAGACAATAAGAAAGAGCAGACACAAGAATGAGGGCTACAGTCCCAACAATACAGGGTTTCTTTGAGGTCATTCCTGGAAAATCACCTGGGAGAATTAGAGCAAACATGAGCAAGAGGAAGTCTAGCAAGAGTAGCAAGAATAATTTGCTTGTGTCAAGGACTGCTGTCTTTAAAATTTCTTTTCATGGAGGGTAGGGAGCAGAAATGTCTTTGCTTGAGACATTTAGGAGGAAGGTGAACATATCCCTAGAGAAAAGTGCAATACCAAACAGGCAAAAGAAATGGCCATCAGGCACAAAAAACTACATGACCCATTATCTTGCTTTCACTGTTTAAGATTAAACACTTTAAAGGAAGCAGCACTGTCATGGATAAGATAATTATACAGTAACCCTCCCATAATGAAAATTCCTTCCTGGTTTCTGACAGCCTGCTGGTGACTTATGCCCTGCAGCACAATTTATACGCTTTGCAGTTTTCTCCTAGCCAAAGCCATCACAAGTATTGTTGTTCACATAACTGTCAAAAAAAATTTTTTTGAGTCCCACTGCATTCCTAAACTCGTGACATCTAGCATGGAGTATTTCCATAGTTTAATCATGTTTTTGATACAACCTCCACTTATTTTTATCCATTTAATGCCTCTTTTAAATAGACTTGTAAAAGAGAAGGTAGTTCCAGGGGTTTGGACTTTGAAGAGCCTGGCTTAATTACCTGCTTTGTCATTAATTTCCTTTGTGACTCTCATTTCATCTAACATTTTCCACCTGTATGTTGAGTATCTGGTTTATGCCAGCCAACTGGTTTCTGCAATAGCTTTGTATCAGAAAGAAGATTGAGGAATGAAAAATAATCAGTGAGGTAAGTCAACCACAGCTGCTGTGTTCCTTCCCTCTAATACAAAAACATTTTTTCACCTTCTCATCTGTTATTCTTAAAATCTGCTCATTTGTGGCATCTTTGTACCTCCATCACATACTTTTGAAAATAGGTGATGAAAAAGGAACAGAATTTGTCAGAAGAGCAAGCATTATTGACAAATGCTGAATACATTTTTTCCTCCTGTTTCTTCTTTAGCTAAATTTTTTGTTTGTTTTGCTTTTAAACCACAGCAACTTCACAGAGAGTTGCTGTCTTTACTGAACAGCCCACAGAGACAGCCAGATCATTTTCTGAATAACCTTGCCTGGTCTTCAGAATGGTTTGTTTGCTGGCCTACTGCACAATTCATCAAACCCGAGAAGGTCTTTTCAAAGGACTGCAGGAATCCCTCCAGGTTCACAGAGTGACAAACATCTTTCGTACTCTCTGCAGGTGTTTCTATTTTGCTGCTTATTCTGTCAAATACAGTATTTGGACATGCCAGTCTTAGCTGAGAAATGTATCCCATGTCCCAGGCCTATTCTCCCCATGAAGACAGTGTTATCCTCCCTCTGCCTTTTTATTTCCTTTCACATATTGTTTCTGAGCTACAAGCGATGCACTATCCCTTCTACTGCATCCACCTCTCTCTAGCCACCTTCCAGTGGAGGGCTGGGGCAAACGAACTGGGCGCTTCTGGGTTGGGACGGAACAACAGGAGTACTTCACTGCACAAAGCAACCTCACACAACTCAGGGCACGGAAGGAAGAAGAGCTCATTTTGCAAAATGCACAAAGGAAAAACCAAATTGTCCAAGGCCGGAGTCTGATTTAGGGCACTCACACACCTAAAACGCACTGTAGCTACCAAAGTGCTGATCCATTTAAGGGGTTTTGAGCAATGTGTCAATCCCTTCAAGCAGTCAAAGACCAGAAAAAAACAGCTGGGCACGGCTTTGAACGGCCACCCAGCGAGGTCTGTAATCCAGGTGCCTGGCAATAGATGGCAGTACTCTGCCTCTCCCATGGGCAGGCAGGACTGCCAGCAGCCACCTCGCGGTCCGTGCCCACCGATGGGGATCAAAGCCAAACCTGGCTTTTGATTCCTAGCTGGGACTTAAGGCACTGCTACAGTGCAGCCGGCCTCAACAAGCATCCGCACTGCCCAGGCTCAGGTTGCAAGACTCCTCTCCCCACAGGAGCGCACTTGGACATCTGGTCTCCAATGTGGCCGTCCACAGCTCCCTCCTTGGGAGTGCTAAAGCCCAGGAGCCATCCCACAGCTCTTCCATTGGAACCCAAGCTGGAAATGCTGGCAGGGTGACACTGCCAGAACAGCTTCTGAAGACACCCTGCCACCTGCCAGGCTAGAAGCCTACATTACTCTGATTTTTCTTATTAATCAAAGCAATACAATTTGCTGGTTGCTTCTTCTTGTTGCCTTAGGTTTTCCTAAGCTGGCAGCAGGTTGGAGCTGGTTGTCACATTCTGGCATGGCTTTGTCCACCTCAGGATTCAGCCAGAGGAAAAAAGGAATTAAGCTGCTCTGGCTGCCCTCTCACTCTGGCACAGGGTTTCTCAAACCCAGCTGTGGCGTACCATAGGGTGGGAGCTCTTTCTAGCAGCTCCTGGCTGCCTTCCCAGCAAATGTGGGAGTCTCTGTGCACAACTGAGAGTGTAACAGGGACAGAGGTGGATGACTGGATGAGTACAGTGGGAGTCTGTGAATTAAGCTGTATAATCTCCCGATTCTCTGGTGATCTCCCAGAAGCTACCAGCCAAACTGGTTTCTTGTGATAAATATTCTGATCTTACCTTGGACCTTGACATGTTTGCTTTTTATAAAGCATCACCTGCTGGAGTCACGTGAGTGAGGATGGCAGCTGCCACTTTAATATTAAATAGCTCATCCTTGCACTTACCTCATAAAAGCTTGAAAATATGAATGGCAATTTTTTAAATTTTAAAATTCTAAATTTTAAAAAAAGACTCCACAGCATTCAACATCATTGCCCTTAAGTTAATTAATATCAGGATTTGGGGGCTGGAATCACAGCTTTTACACTGCTTTGTCCCTGAGAGCTGCCACTGCCTTTTCTGTCACCCTGTGCTTGGGAAGTGTCACCCGTTCCAGCCCACAGCGCGCTCGGGCAGGCGGAAGAGAAAGGGCAGAGAGTCGTTATTAATTGCTGCACGGTGGCGTTTCCACTGCAAGCCTTGGCAAGGCAGCTCCTCTCTTCCGCCTCGACTGAGGTGCCCAAGCTCACTCTCTGTTTGGGCAGTGCTTTTACGTACTCCTCTGCTGCCCAGAGAGCCAGTGGGAAGGTGTAAAAGCAGTGAGGATGAAGCCAGGGCAGGAGTGCCTGTGCCTTTGGAATGTCTGCCACAGGACAGGGGCTCTCTGACTCTTCACCCTGCAAGGGCATGACCTTCCCAGACATCTTCTCTGGCAAAGACCACGGAGAAAGCTGTTCCCAACAACTCCTGGGCCAGAAGTTCAGGGCAGCTGGGCAGTGTCATGTGTGCATAGTCCAGCTTGTTTACTGAATGGGGATGGGAATGCACAATGCTTTTGGAGGGTTGGGAAGTGTAACCCCATGGATGAAGGTTCTTGCATGTTAACAGGCAAATACTAAGCAGACCTGAGCTGACAGTGCAGAGAGTCACGCGCAGTCCTCTGTCTCAGCTGTTGCCTCCTGAGGAACAAGGAGGAAAAAGACATTTCCAAGGCACCCGCAGGCGAGAAAGCCAGAGGCAATGCCGGTGGTGAAGGATCACCATGGCAACCAGCAATGCAGGGCCTCAAGGTGGAGAGCTAAAATTAGGAAATTAGGCAGTGGAATGGGCTGTTTCTCATCTCTGGCAGCATCCGGTGCTGAGGAGTTGGACCCCCAACACAGAGTAAGCACAGATGTCCGGAGCATTTCCGAGTCCCTGCCTGCGCCTGGGTGTCCAGGACTGAGCGTGACTCGACGCACCAACGTGGTGCCACGTGCAGGTCTGCACGGGATCCCAGGCTCCTGCGAGGTGCTGTGCCTGCTCTGCACTGAGGGCACTGCACGGAAACAGTGCAGTGTCTGCAGTGAGATACGAGTGATTGTACACACGACAGAAAAGACATATTGCGGCTCCTTGCCTTTGCAAGGGAACTGCTCACTGCAGCTCTCCCTTGGCTGCTTCCTCCCCTGGTCCCTGTTGAGCCATGACTATCTGGTGTCACTTGGTGGGAATTCGGACTTTCCCAACCAGCCTGTGAAAGCTGAAACCGTGAACAATTCAGTGACAAAACACCTCTGTAAGGAAGAACAAGCTTCCACCTGCATGCAGCTCCATGTCCATGGTGCCCCACTGCCCAACGGGAGCAGCAGGGATTACTGCCATTACACATGTTCTGGGAAACAAGCTGAAAGACTGCCCTGCTACTAGGTGGGGAGTTAATGTGCTTCACAACAACCCCTCACACTGCCTTTTGTTTTCTGCATATCTTTCCACAGAAAATCTCCTCTTTGAGATCTCAACAGTCATTTTCTCAGCAGCCCACACTGCCTTGCAGAATTACTTACCTACTATCTTGCTCCTATTGATACAAGTAACAACCTTTTCTGCTATCAGCAGTGAGGGCAGGTCTTTTCTTCTTTAGGCATCACTTTCTGGAAATCCATAAAATGACTTGACCCTCACATAATGCTCTGTGCTGTTTGCTGTAAAATCAAGGCTTTGTGTTTTTGCCTTGCATGATGTGCAAAGAAATCAAAGTGCTCTAAAGCTGCAGCACTGAAAGCTCCTACGGGAGGCAATCCCATGTATTATACAAACTTGCGTGTTACACAGATAAGGCAAAACTAAAGGGCACCAAAATGATGTCTGGGATTGTAAGACATGCAGAGATTCTCATGCCTCAGGGAAGGCAGCAGCAAAAGCTGGGGGTAACTTTTCAGATATAATCAGTACAATTTGCAATAGACTCTCTCCATGCAGTCGGAGAGGAAGAAGCTGCGTAGCTACATATTTCAGCCAGTCCTCCCTACATCTTCCCATCCACATCCCTTTTGCCTGTTCCCTGCCATGACTACCATGGAAGCAGGGATGTAAGGGATCTCTGAATATGTCAAGGTGCCACCTATAAACTGCATAGCCTGCACAATTTCTAAACCAACTCAACATCCAGCCATGAAATCTAGCACCTTGTCTAGCTGTTGTCTTGGCAATGTTTGCTTCTGAATGCAGAAAGATTTGGAAACACAAGGCTGTAGGTCAATGATGCAGAAAGCTGAGATAAGCTATGTCTCCTGACTCCCAAATCTCCCTCCTCTCCTGTTGTGGAGCTGGGAGGGAGAAGCACTATGTTGTGCTGCAACATTCAAAGAGGGGTGGGCAGCAGAGCAGCTCAGGAGGGTGTCAGGAAAATTTAGCAACTCCTGTACAATGATGGCACTGAGAAGGCATTTGACTCATGAATTTCATCCCATTACCCAAGTGTGCCTCCGGGCAGAACAGCTCTTTTGGCTGCGTGTCCTCCTGTAGAGCTCCAGGGAGACCAGATCCCACATTCACTGCAGGGCACAAATGGGCAGCCAGCTGATCACCTCCGGTCATTTGTTCAGCTGGCTCTGGCAGCACGTTTGTCCCGTTGTTCTGGTTTGCGACTAACAAGCAAAGCACTCGTTCCTCCCTGCGAACCTGACCCAATTCCTGTGGCAGCTCCCTGGATCCACTAACACTCTGGTGTGATGGGGCGGAAATTTGGCAGCAGCATAAACTGAGCAGATTAGCGTGAAACAAGCAGGCACCCCTGACACTGGGTTTGCCATAAATAGATAGGTAAGGTGAATGTTGCAGTTTCTCTTCCTTTGGGCTACTGCCTCAGGCTGAAAGAAAATCCACACAAATTATCTTCAATTCTTACTTGGAAGGCTTGAGTTTCATTTAGCAAAGATGAGATGAAGATAAGCCAGTGATTCTCAGTTCAGCTCTCCAATAAAAGCTACTTCCCAGGACATCATCACTGTTGGGATGGTACAGTAGGCTGTGGAATGACACATACTCTACTCTGGAAGGAAACCTGCTGCCAGAGGTTGCTGCACACACTGCTGCAGGGTCATCTTTTGCACACTTCCTTTGGTCTGGTGTTATCTGGACTCAAAGTAATACCCTCTGGAGCTACTCCCTCCCCTCCCCAGGAGTTTCCCACCCCTGTATCCAGGAGGCACATGGTTTGTCCTGCCATTCACACCAGCAAAGGTGTTGTTGGGCAGCTGGGAAGGCTCAAAAAACAGGCTATCCCCAAGCTATTTAGTTAAAAAAGAAGAGATGTTTGTCAGGCAACGTCTGGACCAGGGCTGGATTCCCCAAGGGACTGTAACCAGATGCATTTGACAATGTTCCCAATGCTAACAATATCCTGTTTGAAGGGTGTCAGCATGGGGTCCGTGCTGGATACAGAGGGGTCCAGTGCCATTTAAACTGCAGGATTCCTCCACCCTCCAATCCTAAAGCCATCCTGCAAGCGGCAGAACTAATGAAGCCCAGTTTCCAACAGCTCTCTCTGCACGGCCTGTCTGTCAGCTAGTTACAGGGCAGCTCACGGACTCCTTCCTCAGGGGAGGTCTTTGCAGGCCCCTCTCATTAAGGCAGTCACCTAGAGTCACAAAACCAGCTGGATCCCATTATCTCGGAGGCCTCCACTGCTTTATCAGCTGCGCCGGAAACAGGCCGATAGATTCAAGACTCGATGGAGGCCAGAGACAGGCAGGCAGACACAGACAGCCTGCTGGCATAGCTTTGCTTCCTTAGGGAACCAGGCAGTAATTCCTTTGCAGAGCCCCACAAAACACTTCTCTGGCTCAGCCTCTCCTCTTGACAGACTCATGCCAGTGCTGCTTGCAGTCCTGAGGACAGGTCCTCACTCCAGCCCCCTGCCATGAACCCAGGCCCCCTGCAGCCTCCCCGCCACTGACCCTTGTGCTTCCCCGACAGCATTTTCTTTGTGCTGGAGGACAGACTGCATCTCACTTCTGCCCCCTCAGAGCTTCCATCACTAGGGTATTTCAGCTAGCTTTGATCAAGGGCTGTGAACAGCCATCTGGACACAGTGGCAGGAGCTACTGCACTCCCTGTGGGATGCCTGCCATGGAGGAGCATGTGCCTCAATCCACCAATCCACACACCTAGACATCAGCCAACCTCTCTTCCAATACTTTGCCCGTATCTCCTTCTATTCTCAACTGACATCTAGGACTGGCTCTCTTAAAACATCACGCCAAGTGCAACCCCTTAAAGGCTTTTGAATACTTGCTAGATGAATATTTAATGGCAGCTGACTTTCGCTAATGGGAAACAAGCCAGACCATACATCTCTGCACATGCTGGGAATCAGGGCGTGTTCCCAGAAAATCTGGATGCAGAGACAAGAGGGCAACAGAAGAAAGGAACTGCAACTCCCAGAGCTCAGAGGCTGTCTCTCTGCAAACCCATACCTCACCCGTTTGTGCAAGACCCTCCCTGACTTGCTGGCTGCTCAGTGCATGGATTAGATGTGTCCATCATATCAGAGCATTGAGCAAGGGAGTGGCTGGGGCTCTGACTGACCTCTGTGATAAAGGAGGCCCATCAGGTCAGTGACCTCTGCATAAGGCCATAGGAAAACAGCATTTCTCGCAGAAGTCTGCTTGTAGGAATTTGTCCATGACTGTCAGGGAGATGGAGATATCTGATGCTCGTACTGCTACAAAAAAAGACTGCCTGGGCAGCATTGCCTTGCAGACATCAGCAGGATGGATACAGAGCTCTAACTCCCCACTGACCCCGGTGGAGACATGGTCTGGACCACTGGCAGGGACTGGAGCCCTCACACACCAGCCGTGGCTTTCTCATGTCCCACAGTGAGCAGGCAGAAGTTGGTGCCTGCCTAGAAAGGGAAGCAGGAATTGGGAAGAAGGAGGCTTTCCTCCCCACAACCTAATCAAGAGCAGAAAGGCATCGGCCAAACAGCTGATGACTCTTACTGCGTGATGCTGCTGAAACAGTTACGGAGCCAGGCACACCTCTCGGGGACTCCGCTGTGCGAGGACTCTGTTTTCCCTTTTAAGCTGGAAGGAATGTCTGCGCTCTGGCCCCCACAACCTCATATTTTCCACCACAAGGCAATGACCGGTGAGGCCCCATTAGGGGAACAATGACATGAGAGTCTGGGGAAGAGGAAATCTCTACTGCAAACAAGTCTGGAAAATGGCTGCTAGAAGGAAGGGAGCTTGCATCTGGCAGCACTCTCACTCCTACAGCCTCACTCTGCTGCTCAGGCAAAAACACTCCTTATACTCGCAGCTTCCAAAATTTCATGGCCCAAAGCTGCGCTGTCTCTCAGCACTCTTCCCTCCACCTACCCCTGCAGCACTTCTGGAAGAAGGAGCTTGATTCCCTCCTGCTGCATCATGCGGTGAAATTGCCAGCTTTTCCACAACCACCAGGATCTTTCTTGGTAGTGCTGGCTCCCACCAAGGCACAGAGGCAGGAGTTCAGAGACTGACTCATCTGTGCATACCAAACCAGCTGAAGAGGCTTCAGCTGTGAGCAGGGCAGAATCAGTCCCACAGGAGGAGAGGACATGATGCTCTGCTGCACCATGGTTCTTAGAGGGAAGAATCAAGTTAATCACTTTGTATTTGGATAGAAGAATAACCCTCATGCGCAGGGAAGTATCTCAGTGCACATGAAAGGTCCTAACTGAAGTTAGTCCCTCCCACAGGGCCTCAGGGATGACATAGGTATCATCCTCTCATGTGACAGACTGGAAAAGAAACGCCCAAGAGAGAAGATTTGCTCTTGGATGACCAGAAGGCAGCAGCTCAGCTCCCTCTGGTCTGGAGCCAGGACGACTTCACAGTGTGATACACAAGTCATACTCCTCACTGGGACATGATTGTTCTTTTCAGATCCTGAGTGCCCTGGGCCAGGCTCTATTTTGCAATGGCTGAGCTTCTGGGAATGACAATTCTCCATCCTATTTTGTTTAAAACAAAAATTAAAAAAGACCAGCATTGACTCCCGAATTCCAACAGGAGGGTGATGTTCTGTATGTGGGTAGCACATGAGACAAATCACAGCACTTAAGAGTGGTCAGAGGGAGCCCTTGACAACAGGAGGGTGTGAAGGAGAAGGAATTCTCCCTCAGGGCCTCCACACCACAGAAGAGCTGTGCACCACAGACTAGCAACTAAACATAGATGCCATCACCTCTCTCTCTCTAAGCACACTCAGGCTCAGCTGTAAAAGGGAGGTTTCTCTGTCCCGTGGCATTTCCCCAAAGGTATGCTCATTGCCTTGCAGGACACATGAAGTCAGAGTCTGTGAAGCCCAGCACTAGAGCTCTGAGATCATCTGCCCCATTCACACACCTGTCTGCCCCCACACCCATTACCCAATTTGAGGCAGTTTGTGCCGTATACAACCTCAAATGTTCCCTTTTCAGCCTCTAAATCTGTGTTGACCCACAGCTCTTGCTGTATCATGACAGTCCCTCTTTTTTCATGCTTCATTCCCCTAATTTACCACACTCTGAAGTCCAGCAGATTTTACTGGTCTGGCCAGAAAGTTTTTTGCCTCTTTTTTCTGACCAGCTGGGATGATTTATTTCTGAATGGAATCCAAATCTGGCACATTTCTCAGCCATCACCTGGCTCCAACAGAGAGAAGGAAAGAGTGAGCTAAGCAGTGGGAGGCAAGTTAGAATTTACAACCCTATGGCATATCCACACCTTTTCCAGTAACTGAATACGCAGGAGGAATGTAGATTGCAGGAAATGCTGAGGTTTACCAGCAGCCTCCAGCTTCTTGTGCAAGGGTCCTCAGTGGTTTTGTTCCCATCACTGAGATGGGAATCCAGTTACAATGGATTTGATGATCCCTCTTCCCAGCTCTGCCCCTTAGTCCTTTACTCGCCTTCTACCACAGCACATTGCAAACAAACCCCAGTGGAAATTGCTATGTGATTGGGGAGAAGGAAACACTGAGTCAGCCTCAGTGTGGGAGAATGAGAACAGAACTGGACATGAGCCAGTTCTGAACTTCCCATTTTCTAGCCTTGCTGAAAGATTTGCTCTGCTCCTTATTAATGCAGAGCAGCTCCGGGTCTGCTCCACCCAATGGCTCTGCTGGAGAGAGTTCTGCAAGAGTGAATCCCCAGGGGACAGTGCTCTGTCACAGTCACTCCTCTCCTTTGAAGCTTCTCTACTTCATGCAGTCATGAAATCCCCTTTACACAGTGAGAACAGTGAGGAAGGCTCAGAAAACCCCTCATTATAAGGCATTATTTTGTCCAGACAACTTTTCTTGGTCTGTGGTATTGATGGAGCATCCATCCCCTTCCTATAGCTGGGAATGGTTATCAGACTGACAGGAACACCTGAAAATAGAAGGGAAGTAAGCCAAACCTGCAAGACAGGAAAAGTTTGAGTAGGCTGCGGAAGTAACCTGGAGTCTGCTCATCAGTGGTACATCAGCCAAAAGGCACAGCTCCATCCAAGGTTAAACTGTGTCCCTGTAGCCAGAGGGAGCTGAAGGCAGGCATGCCAAAGCTCTATCACACTGCAGCCTACAAAATGCAAACTAGGATTTCAGGAGATGACCCGACAACTGGCGGGTGTGTGCACCTACTGATTTTTGTTGGAAAGAGGAGAGAAAAAACTTTGCTGTAAAAACGGAGTGAAAATCCTTGCTGCAGCAGGGCCACTGGCAGGGCTGCAGAGGTACACAGGGAGAGATGTGCCTGTGTTCTCTGCTCTCAGAAACATCACATCAGCAACAAGCAAATCCTATTAAACTGCAAGGGCAGTCACCCCATGGCCCCACACTGAGATCAGGGAGTAGCAGTGTTGAGCCATCCGGGACCCAGCACAAGGGGAACTGTGACCCAAGTTATGATCAGCACGTTCTTTTCAACTCCTGCTGTCCCTATTATCCTTCAGAAAGCCTCCAGTCAAGTCACCAGCACCTGAAACCATCCCTGTGCAGTGCTAACACCATTTCATGCCTATCATTCAAGAGACTTCCCTCTGTGGTAGGGCAAGCTCTGTAAGTCTCTGTGACTTGCACTTAATGGCTGACCTCTTCACTGAGACAGCCAGGAGGAAGCTCTGATAAGGCAAGAAGGCCATGAGAAAACTGGCAGCATCACTATGAAAGAGGCTGTAAAATACAGTCACTATGGCAACTGCCACAGCTGGAAGGAAAGAAGGAAACCTCTAAAGTCCGAGGGCTCCCAGCCTTCCCATGGATGCCCCAAGATGGATGTCTCTCCAGGCTATCAGCACCACAGCCAACAGCGGTCCCTTTGCCCTGGCACTGCTTCCTGCAGCTTGCGCTGGACCCGATGTCACTCGAGATGCTTGGTCAAACACAGAGGCTTTTTCTAAGGCAAGCTGCTTGTGCTTACACTGGTGTGTCCTTGTGGGTCCCACGCCTCATTTCTGATTTAACACAGCCGAAGCAGAGGGGAACAAGAGGTAACTGTGTTGTGTGGACTATCAGTGAGGAATGATATTTCCCGAACATCCCCCCGACCTGTCAGCTTATGATCTGTTGCTTGGAAGATATACCTGTCACAAGCACAATCCCCCTCACAGCAGTGGAGCAGTTTATAAAATGAAGGGGAAAATGAAGCAAATAACCTCTGCTGTGCGCATCAGAAGTGGCACAGCCCATACGCACATGTGTAGTCTCGGGAAAGCAGACTCAGTCACTTCTCCCAGACCAGAGTTTCCCTTGAGTCCCCATGGCCCCTGTGCCAGGCTAACAGCACAGATTTGCCAGCATTTGGAGCCCAAAGGCAATTCTGTGATTAAGAAACAAGAGAAGGGACCACTGATTTCCTATAACTCCTACATAAGGCTGGGTAAAATTTTTCAGACAGAGACCTAATTCACTAAAAATTGAGGTAGACCTCAATTTGAGGTAGACCAAAATTATTCGGAAATTTGTGCCTAGTTCAGGGAACAGCTTTGATTCCAAAATGATTTCTAAGATGAAGTGAACTATTTTCCCTTTCTTATTTTTAAATATATTTCATGAGGTTATGTATGTAAGCTTAAAGGTCAAAGAAAGCAAAATAAAAACATGTTTTGGTAAGCTTAGCAACTTTGTTTGCCCAGTAATTTTTTTCTCTTGAGAATAAAACATCAATTTCAGCTGACCTAAAATGAAATTTTTGGGTTGACTCTCTGGTTCAGCTAGGAAATTAAAAAAAACAAAACCAATAAGTTATTCCAATGGCTTTATTCCTATAACATTGTTATTTGGTGTCTAAAGCAACCTATTCTTCTCATTCTTTCATCTGCTTCCATCTGGCTCTTTGTGACTGTGTCTGGAAATAACGAAGAACTGTTGCAGACATCTCTCTCCCCCTCTCTCTGCAAGCACGGAATTTCCCCCTGTCTAGTTGGGAAGACTTTTCACGCCGACTCCCATGGTTTGACTTTCAAACACAAACAAACAGAAAAATAAGGCCACATCTCCATTTGGTGGTTATGAGAACCCAGATAGATGCTGCTTCAGGGAAAGCATCCTCTCCTCTGAGTGACTCCAGCAAAGCAGTGATTTAATGAGGCAGCTCCCAGTCCGAATTGTACCGGGGCTGCAAACACCCTTCCTGCTCTGCTCTGGTCCCCTCTCAAACACTCAGTCCTGCTCCATTGCTTCCCATCCTTCAGACCCCCGTGCCTGCCTCCTGAGACACACAGTGAGTGCTGCAGTTGTAAGCAGATGAGGGTATCGTTGCCCCTGCTGGCACCATCCAAACCCAGCTGGCAAGCTAATGGGCATCGGAAGGTTTGCATGCAGAAACTCAAACGGGAAGCTGATATGTGCGCTAGAGAGATACTCAGGCTTGCCTGGAGAAGCAGAGTGCACCCAGGCCTCGTGCAGAGACAACATGGCACTGCCTCCAGCTGGAGAGCAGGTGCCTGGGTCTTCCCAGCTCTCCTTCCCTGATGGGCAATTTCAAGAGACACGCTTCTACAAGCACCCAGAGGTGGCTCAGCTTTGCAGAGACATAAAGGACCTGAGTGCATCACTGCAGTCACTTAAACACAGGGCTTTAGAACTCCAGTAGCCTATCTGGCCCCAAACCAGTAAGGGCAGGCAACCAATGTAGCCACACGCAATGACGACAACCTTGAGTTCTTGCCCATGTCACCTTTCTCCCCACCCTCAAGACAGCAACAAGGCATTAGGGACTTGCCATGAGCTTCAGGAATGCCCTGGGCTAGAAGGAGAGGGCTCCAAGCCCTTCTAGTGACCCTGAGGCTCTCCACGCCTCCTGCAGCCTGCGTTCCTAGAAGAGAGATCACTGCTTGAATCACCTCCAACAGCATGAACTATTCTCTAATACTTCCTGAGCCCTTCCCAGGACGTTTTGCTTTCTGCCCTGTGGCCTGGCTGGGCCGCATTTCAGAGATGAAAGACTGTGACCGCGCACAGATGCCGGCATCCTTACGCATTCCTGGCTCGAAAGCTTTCCTCGAAGCAGCTGCGCCCGCACTTCCAGGGAGGAGCAGCTACCTCCCAGCCCAGAGAGAGGGCTGCAAACCCCAACTCGACAGGTATGCTGCAAGATCCCAGCACAAACCCCTCTGGCTTTGGGACCAGCTGTGACCCCCTCAGGCTCCCAGCTAGCCCAGTAGAAACTAAGGAAGCTTTCCTGCTTTCCCTGGGAGTTACAACAGCCTTAAGGAGATATGGTGCAAAATGTAGAGACCATGATGCTATCAGCACGCAAACTCGCTCAATAAAAACATCTGTTTCTCATCTATTTTGTCCCCATGGCTTCCAGAGCACGTCACAGATCAAGCATGTGAAGCAGCACTGCCCACAGCTGGGAAACGTGTGCTATAGGGAGGGAACCCAAAGAGCACTTGAGGTCTTGGGCAGAAAATTCAGGATTTGAGCAACACCAAAGCAGTCAGCAGGGCAGGCACTTGGGGGCTGCAATACTGACATCTGCATGCATCCCATCTCCCCTGCCAAGCTCTAATTAACAAGCCAAACCAAATTCCCAAGCTGAGGAAAAGCTTGCTCATAGTCTCAGCGTGCAGCTCAGCCCCATCACGATGTTGCAGGGAGACTCTGCCAGTGGCCTGGCAGAATTTCAGCCCAACATACTGTCCCCCCAGTGGTTCCCACTTAAATTTGGCATTGGTGCAGGAGCTCAGCCTTGACCCTCCACAACCAGCGAGAAAAGGGGTCTCCCTGGATGGCTTCCCCTGTGCCCCTCCAAATGCAGCCCTTCCCTCTGACAGGATGAAGTTGGCACAGCTCAGGAGATCCGAAGGCAGCTCTCAAGGATCACGCTGGCCTGTGGCACCGGCTGCTGGCAGAGATAAGCTCAGAGCCTGGGTGGAAGCTGCAGCCCTCTCTCTCTCACACACCAAGATAGGGAATTACAAACACAACCCTGTTTAAAAAAACCAACAACACAAACCCACCAGAACTTGTCGAAGAGTAACCACTAAACCAGCTGGATTCAAAGGGAAAAATCCTGGCCTCACTGAAATGAGAAGTGAAACTCCCTCTGTCCTGGGGAGATCTTGATGCCCTCATGCTTTGTGCATGCAAACCAGAGGCACAGCAACAGACTTGGGACAGGCACCTCTTAGAAAATCCATGGTATTCCCTTTGCTGGCCACTCTGCACATCCTTTTGTGCAAGGGAGTCCCTGTCACTGGGGCTGGCCTGCCTCTGTTGTGAATGCTCTGAAAAGCAATGTCCTTGCAGTTTCTGTTTATCATATAGTTTGAGGCAAGTGCTCCCCTGTTTCCCTCCCCTGTCATGTCTCAGAGGTGGGCTGAATTAATTGCACGTGCTTTTTCTGTGAGCGTACAAACTGCACCACTGACATATGCACACAAGACAGAATATAGCCAGAGTAAAGAAGTGGGTCTTTTTGTGGGTCCTCTTTACACGGGTCCTTTCTCCTAATACTTCCCCAAGACAATTATTCTTCTTTCACACCACAGAGGCAAGTCAAAGGGCCCTGTTCCCACACCACCTTACTGAAATCACAAGGCAAGAAAAGGTGGCTTTGTGACACCCAACCGATCACTGAAACAACTTGTGGCTGCTGTAGGAGCCGTAGCTGGCACAGCTCTGTCCCTGCATCCCAGTGCTGCTGAGCCTCCAGCCCCCTGGCACTGTCCTTTCCACCCTCAGCCTTGCCCTGGACAAGGGAACCCCAGGCAGGAACAGCAAAAGTACCATTCCAGAGGAGAAATTCGTTGTTTTCTTCACACCACCACTGCTGTGAGGTTTTCAGCAAGGATGCTCCTGGTAATAACTCAGTCACCTGGAGTGTCTCTCCGCTACACAACCCTTTCTGCTGTCCACAGGCTGTTTAATTTCTCTCTCGAGTGCCAGACTTTCTATTCATTAGCACTGAACTTTCTCCAGTTGCCAGCAGCTTTCATTGCTCTGTGTTGTCAAACTGAACACTGCTTCCTGTCCTGTGTCATCCCCTCTCATGATTGATTTTTACTCCTGTAACTTTGTCCTTGTGGAAACTTCATTTCCTCAAGGTGTTTGGGCAGTCACGGTCTTTGATTCCTTTCTAATACTTTGGAGTAAGATGAACTCCAGCTCCCCACTCCCTGCCTGTCCATAAGAGTTTCCTTGCCCATTTTTCCAGCACATTGGTCCTACTGCCCCCTCCAGCATTAGTACCGATCCCCAACTCTTGCCTTTAATGGGATCACACAGTATGGAAGGACACAGGGCTGGGAGGCACCTTGTGAGTTACCAAGTCCATCTCCCTGTTACCGGTGCGCCCTCTTTGTGCAACTCCATTTACAGGATACTGATTAAAGGCTGTTATTCTTGGCTGTCTCCCACCCACGGAAAGCCTGGTCTCAAAACTGTCTTACAGTTATAAGCCTTCCCCTAATGCCAAGGCTGACTGTATTCATGGCTGATTCATACATGTTTATTCAGACTGGCATAGGAATAAATTCTATGCTTTAGCTACTCTAAGCATATGACTTCTATACTTTAACTCAAACAACATATTTTCCTCCCTGGCATTTCATTCCCTTGTCTTGCTCAGCATAAGAGAGGAAAAGAGAAAGCAAAAACAGATGTCTGACTTAATAAATAATGCTCTTTTATAAAAGTAATCTCTGTTTTGATTGTTATCAACAATACTTTTAAAGAAGCATGAGATCCAAAAGTCTTCTATTGCAGTGGAAATCTGGGGGACAGGCCAAATCAGAGGCGAAAATATGCAGTTTAACACCATTTTATGGCCAGAAAAGGGCAAAGAAAAGTTTCAAAACTGAATTTAGTATTTTCACTACACTGCAAGTTTAGCCGATCAGGACAGTAAGTCATGATCATCAAATGTTCCTTCCAGGGAAACAGAATCCTCTGTATAAGATGTGACATGCAAGATTAGGGATGGAGACAAAGTAGAATGGATTTACTCATGGTTACAGTAGCCTGGGAACAAACAGAACAACAAGAGGCAGCTCTAGTTTTGTTTCAGAGAGGGAACAGCCACCTCCAGAACTAAATCCCCTACTGTTTTGGAGCTGATATCCATTATTAGCCATGCTGTTATCTCAGTGGGCAGCTGAAAGACAAAAGACAGCATTTTCCCCACACTGGAAACCCTCTCCAATAAACCAGGGCTGTGTTTCAAATCATTTGTAATTGCCTCTAAACCTGCAATTAAAAATGTCATGCTACTGGCAACAATTGCCATGGACGCTTGGGATCTCTGCAGGTATCTAAGTGCCCATGCACCACAGATGGAGCATGCAGAGGGCCCAGGAACAATTCCTGGGACAGAGGGAGGAGGCAGGTAGAGATGCTGCCACGGACCAGCTCATATCTGGCTCTCCCACTTTTTTCCGCTAGCTCAAATTCCCATGGAAACAAACAATTCTTTTGTGCAGGCTTTTGCAAAATCTCTTCAGCAGGACCACACGTTCATCCTCCTTGTTCCTTGAACAGCCCTTGTGATCCTGCTTCCCAGAAGGCTGGTTAAGCACAGATGGATTCAGACACCCTTGCCAGCCCTTTGCCTCCCACAGTCCAGGCAGGCATCCCACGCTTCTCCCCAGCACGGGGACCTGACCCTGAGGAGCTGGAGACCTCCAGCAAATCCTCTGCTGGCATCTCCAACAGAAGGCAGCAGACCACACAGACTTAGTTGTCCTCCCTTCGATGAAGAATGCTCCCTTCTGGGCAAATTTGAGGCTTGTTTTGGGAATGCAGGAGGGATGCAGAGGATTGAGAAAAAGGGAAGGAGGAAGGCTGCATTGTTGTCTCTTCACTCTTGGCTGCTCTTTGGGTAAATAATGGACTTCTGTCTCCAGGGCTGCTAATCAGCTCTAAATGCCCTCAAAGAAAGCAAACAACAGCACAATAGGAAAGCCCAGAAATAAATCCATTTCATTATAAATTCATTTTGTTTTCATTCCATTTTTCTTGCTAGCAAGAAATTTAGGTTAAGCCAAGCACTTTCTTTTCCCAGCAATCTTTGCTGGCTGTCGGCTAATGCAAGAGAAAATTAAGCTTTTGACAGTATAATGGCTTTGTTATGAAAAAAATGCAATTATATTATTTCCCAAGACAAATTCTACAGCATTAAGTGTCTGAGCAATACAGCATTGTCCTTGAAGCTGTTGGTGAAGGAATTTTACATGAAGAAATAGCAGGACGAGCAGCCTTCATGGGAGATGCATTTCACTGCATAGTCCTCCATTGCTCAGAAAACAGACAGGATTTCATAGCAGGGACACAACCCATATGCCAGATAACTGTGTTACACGAGCTTTGGCCTCTATGCTACTTGCAGTTGTGTCACCAGAACTGGAGACTGTAACCATCTGAAGACTCCTCCACGGCACACAATAAACTATGGCAATTCATCAGCGTCGGCTCATCTCCATGCTGGTGTTTCTGACAAACTCATCATCAACAGCTAAGGCTGATAATCCAGGAGTGAGGAGAAAGAGTTTAGAACACTAAATGGAGTGAATTCATAACAGATATCACAGATATTTCAGGAATCCTCCACGTCTAGGCTAATCCCAGCAAAGCTGCTTGAAGTTCAGCTGTGGATAGGAATAACCTGAGGCAGCAGGAGAAGCCACCAAGGGCTGACAGAGCGCAATCCACTCCTGAACACTACACAGAGAGGGAAAAATTGAGGAACTGTACGGTTTTGGGATGGGCACAGAGCACCAAGGCTCAGAGGCTTTGCTTACCCTGGGAAATTCAAGAAAGCCAGGCACTAGCAGGAAAATCCCAGGCACCCAAGCTCAAAGAGAGAATATGGCCAATGATGTGGTCTGCAAGTTCTCAGACATGGTTTAGGGGTTAGCACAGACCCCTGGTAACCAAGAACTCACATGCAGCATCTCTAAGTAAGAGCTAAGACAGTCTAAAGAAGCATAGATATTGGCCATTTGGTCTCCGTTGGCCCCACAGTTGGCAAACAATCCCATGCATGTTTAACTTAATGATGCAGACATTGCCAAAGCCATGGCAGAATCTCAGCCACAGCCTGTAAGGAGTCAAGTACCATGATGGGAAATGTAGTAAAGGCCAAGGTAAAGGCATAATTTTCCACACATCTGGTATTTGCGAGACATCCTTGTGACTGGAAAATACAAAGACATGCCAAGCTGTGTATATGAAACGGCAGCTCTGATCTCCCTCCAACTTCGCTTGGGTTTGTACTTCACAGCCTGACCTTCTCTAAAGGTCCTCTGAGAAATGGAGAGCAGCTGAGCCAGCAGATTCACAGAATTCAAGGTGTCACCCACTCTTATGGGTGTAATAGGTAGCACGCCAAAGCTTAAAAGCAGAGACACTTTCTCTTATGAAAACATCTTTTCCGCTGCTGAGAACTTTGCCAGCACAGAACTGCTCAGGTTGAAATGTTTCCATGTCAGAAGTTTGCCTCAGGGTGACTTTTCCTTTGAAAGTGTCAACAGAAAAAGGTCAGTGGTTTCTAAGAACAGGATTAAGTTGTTTTGACCATGTTCAAGGAATTGTTAAAGTTGTGCTCAGAACACAGAGCAGACCTCAGCACCTCTGCAAGAGCCTGAATTTGGTGGGAGAGTCACCCTGGTGCCTCTTGCTTGTGGGGAGATGGCCACATCTCTCAAGGACTGTAGCAATTTAGTGTGCATTTGTGGAAATCATCAATTTACACACAGTGAACATTCTAGTGTCTTTTTACTTCTGAAGCTTCAGTCTCTGCTGAGAACAATCTTTCCCCTTACAGCTCACAGATCCAGCTTACATTGCTCAAACACGAGCTAAACAGGAATGCCAAACGAGCTCTCTTCTGGGATTGCAGGATTTCACAGGCATCTGCTGCTTGGGGTACAGCATGGAGCAACGAAATGAAAGGCAGGGGGCTACATCTCCCTTCAGGTCATCCGTCATTACAGCCAACAAGGCTGATGCCAGAAGAAAACAGGACAAATAGTACAAGGGCAAAGAACTGAATCAGCAGATGGTTTGCATAGAAGAGGCAGGCTCAGAACATGACTGAGAGCACAGAGAAGACGCAGGGCAGGCAGGCCATGGCCCTCCCCTGGAGCTAGAGTCCCATGTGGGACCTGGATTGTGTGGGAGCCGGTCCCAGTGTGTGTTTTATGTTCCCTCATCAAGCAACCACATGGTGGGATGCAGCTCAGAGCCTGAATGAGTACAGCAGCAGTCTGAATTCACACGTGCTACAAACCCTTTGCCTGTGAAGGTGGCTGAGCTACTGCTGCTCCACCCGTGAAAATTCCCTCAGTTACTGGGTAAGCAAGCACTGTGGAGCCAAGCACACAGGCAGCTTACACCCTCATGTCTGACCTTCAACTTTTCTTACTCATATTTTCTCAAAAGAGAAGCATAGCCCTGTGCTCTTAACAGAGTCAGTGGCTGCCACCACATCTCTAGACAGAGGATGAAAACCACCTGGATGTGATGACTTTGTTTGTATTTGGTTAAAGCAAGCAAGATGTAGTAACAGCCCACCTTACAGAGGCTGGACAGCTGCTCAAGTAACTAAGCAGCAAATTAAGCAGCAAAAGCTCTGGTTATTAGTGATAGGACCTGAGGGAAAGGCATGAAAATGTGTCAGAGGTTAAGGTTAGATATTTAGAAAAGGTTCTTCACCCAGAGGATGGTTGGGCACTGGAACAGGATCCCTGGGGAAGTGGTCACAGCACCAAGCCTGACAGAGTTCAAGAAGCATTTGGACAATACTCTCAGGCTCATGTGTGATTCTTGGGGTATCCTATGCAGGGCTAGGAGTTGGACTCGATAATCCTTGTGGGTCCCTTCCAACTCAGGGTATTCTATGATTTTAAATGGGCTGAAATAGATGATGCAGCAGACAGCAAAATAAAATTACAGATGCTCTGTACCACAGAAGAAAAAAACATTGAGGAATGACAAACCAACTGTAGCCAGAGCTCAGCACTGCAGGTCCCAGGTGTCTTCCTCCCCAGCAGCAGAACAGCACTCACCTACAGTAATTCACTCCTAGAAGGGCCAGGGTCCTTCTGGGCAGCCAGGTCTTGCCAACACAAGGCACCACCTTCAAATGCCATTTGCCCTGATCA